>CALYMW010000378.1:0-98750 GCA_944588485.1 Phosphuga atrata | reverse complement strand
CACTCGGCGAGCCATTAACGAACGCATATGAGTGCTTCATTATAGACGTAAAGTAGAAAAAATGTTATTTAGCTTTTTACGTTATCGAAATAGCAAATTCAAACTGAAAATCCTTAACTGTCTATGCAAATAGTAAGCAACAGTGGATGTCAAAGTGACTTGGGAGATCATCCTAAACGAGCGAAAAATGAGACCGTTCAAATAGGTTAAATTTAATCGGTATTTTATATACTATCGTGAAAATTAATTGAAACACACTATTTATATTTTTTGCTTTGTTAAAACGAAGAAAAAAGTGAAAAGAGAATATGGATGTTTTTTCTTTACATTTTTAATTCACTTTTTACACAGTTATAACATAGTAAAAAATATATATACTGCTTAAAAATGCTGTTTAAAATTTAATTAAGTTTAAAAAAATATTTAAAATAGTGAAAAAAAAAACTGTTTAAACGTAGCCATTTTCGCGCGGTCTGTTGATGACGTCAATTACCACTGACAGTTCAATCCATTGTTTACTACAGCTGTGTTAATTTTAACTTGAAGTTTTTGACGTTTGTTTTCTAACCAAAAGACTGCAATGACATACAAATAGAAAAAACACAGACTTGTTTATATGGTATGTTACGTCACTCGTTTTAACCAATGGTGTTGCGTTTTACAAATTTGAATTTCCCTCGCTTAACCCCTTGACATACAATGACGTCTCTAAAACGTCATGTATATGTGATGAGATCACATGTATATAGACACGTCAACGTCATTTTATTCGTATGTCAAAGGTAGAAAAAAATATTTGAACCTAATTTAAATTTCATGCATATTCCCTATTAAGCAAATAAAACAAATTGATGCTTATTTCCTATTGTTTCCAAAATTTTGTTTAAATGTTATATATAATTGACAAACAACGAAAAGTCATAAAATTGTGAAAATTTGACGGTTAATTGCTTGTCAAATTTGACAGTCGCTTGTCAAATATCTTTAAAAATCCGTCAAAATTATTTGTACTTATTATATTATTTTATAACGACTTGCTAGTTAGTACGGTCTAGTCTTGTCTGTACTGTTTAGATCCGGCTGTCTAGTCTAGTCTATTTAGTCTTGTCTGTCTAATCTTGTCTGTCTAGTCTTGTCTGTCCAGTCTTGTCTGTGTAGTCTTGTCTGTCTAGTCTTGTGTGTCTAGTTTTGTATGTCCAGTCTTGTATGTCTAGTCTTGTCTGTCTAGTCTTGTCTGTCTAGTCTTGTCTGTCTAGTCTTGTCTGTCTAGTCTTGTCTGTCTAGTCTTGTCTGTCTAGTCTTGTCTGTCTAGTCTTGTCTGTCTAGTCTTGTCTGTCTAGTCTTGTCTGTCTAGTCTTATCTCTCTAGTCTTGTCTGTCTAGTCTTGTCTGTCTAGTCTTGTCTGTCTAGTCTTGTCTGTCTAGTCTTGTCTGTCTAGTCTTGTCTGTCTAGTCTTGTCTGTCTAGTCTTGTCTGTCTAGTCTTGTCTGTCTAGTCTTGTCTGTCTAGTCTTGTCTGTCTAGTCTTGTCTGTCTAGTCTTGTCTGTCTAGTCTTGTCTGTCTAGTCTTGTCTGTCTAGTCTTGTCTGTCTAGTCTTGTCTGTCTAGTCTTGTCTGTCTAGTCTTGTCTGTCTAGTCTTGTCTGTCTAGTCTTGTCTGTCTAGTCTTGTCTGTCTAGTCTTGTCTGTCTAGTCTTGTCTGTCTAGTCTTGTCTGTCTAGTCTTGTCTGTCTAGTCTTGTCTGTCTAGTCTTGTCTGTCTAGTCTTGTCTGTCTAGTCTTGTCTGTCTAGTCTTGTCTGTCTAGTCTTGTCTGTCTAGTCTTGTCTGTCTAGTCTTGTCTGTCTAGTCTTGTCTGTCTAGTCTTGTCTGTCTAGTCTTGTCTGTCTAGTCTTGTCTGTCTAGTCTTGTCTGTCTAGTCTTGTCTGTCTAGTCTTGTCTGTCTAGTCTTGTCTGTCTAGTCTTGTCTGTCTAGTCTTGTCTGTCTAGTCTTGTCTGTCTAGTCTTGTCTGTCTAGTCTTGTCTGTCTAGTCTTGTCTGTCTAGTCTTGTCTGTCTAGTCTTGTCTGTCTAGTCTTGTCTGTCTAGTCTTGTCTGTCTAGTCTTGTCTGTCTAGTCTTGTCTGTCTAGTCTTGTCTGTCTAGTCTTGTCTGTCTAGTCTTGTCTGTCTAGTCCTGTCTGTCTAGTCTTGTCTGTCTAGTCTTGTCTGTCTAGTCTTGTCTGTCTAGTCTTGTCTGTCTAGTCTTGTCTGTCTAGTCTTGTCTGTCTAGTCTTGTCTGTCTAGTCTTGTCTGTCTAGTCTTGTCTGTCTAGTCTTGTCTGTCTAGTCTTGTCTGTCTAGTCTTGTCTGTCTAGTCTTGTCTGTCTAGTCTTGTCTGTCTAGTCTTGTCTGTCTAGTCTTGTCTGTCTAGTCTTGTCTGTCTAGTCTTGTCTGTCTAGTCTTGTCTGTCTAGTCTTGTCTGTCTAGTCTTGTCTGTCTAGTCTTGTCTGTCTAGTCTTGTCTGTCTAGTCTTGTCTGTCTAGTCTTGTCTGTCTAGTCTTGTCTGTCTAGTCTTGTCTGTCTAGTCTTGTCTGTCTAGTCTTGTCTGTCTAGTCTTGTCTGTCTAGTCTTGTCTGTCTAGTCTTGTCTGTCTAGTCTTGTCTGTCTAGTCTTGTCTGTCTAGTCTTGTCTGTCTAGTCTTGTCTGTCTAGTCTTGTCTGTCTAGTCTTGTCTGTCTAGTCTTGTCTGTCTAGTCTTGTCTGTCTAGTCTTGTCTGTCTAGTCTTGTCTGTCTAGTCTTGTCTGTCTAGTCTTGTCTGTCTAGTCTTGTCTGTCTAGTCTTGTCTGTCTAGTCTTGTCTGTCTAGTCTTGTCTGTCTAGTCTTGTCTGTCTAGTCTTGTCTGTCTAGTCTTGTCTGTCTAGTCTTGTCTGTCTAGTCTTGTCTGTCTAGTCTTGTCTGTCTAGTCTTGTCTGTCTAGTCTTGTCTGTCTAGTCTTGTCTGTCTAGTCTTGTCTGTCTAGTCTTGTCTGTCTAGTCTTGTCTGTCTAGTCTGTCTAGTCTTGTCTGTCTAGTCTTGTCTGTCTAGTCTTGTCTGTCTAGTCTTGTCTGTCTAGTCTTGTCTGTCTAGTCTTGTCTGTCTAGTCTTGTCTGTCTAGTCTTGTCTGTCTAGTCTTGTCTGTCTAGTCTTGTCTGTCTAGTCTTGTCTGTCTAGTCTTGTCTGTCTAGTCTTGTCTGTCTAGTCTTATCTGTCTAGTCTTGTCTGTCTAGTCTTGTCTGTCTAGTCTTGTCTGTCTAGTCTTGTCTGTCTAGTCTTGTCTGTCTAGTCTTGTCTGTCTAGTCTTGTCTGTCTAGTCTTGTCTGTCTAGTCTTGTCTGTCTAGTCTTGTCTGTCTAGTCTTGTCTGTCTAGTCTTGTCTGTCTAGTCTTGTCTGTCTAGTCTTGTCTGTCTAGTCTTGTCTGTCTAGTCTTGCCTGTCTATTCTTGTCTGTCTAGTCTTGTCTGTCTAGTCTTGTCTGTCTAGTCTTGTCTGTCTAGTCTTGTGTGTCTAGTCTTGTCTGTCTAGTCTTATCTGTCTAGTCTTGTCTGTCTAGTCTTGTCTGTCTAGTCTTGCCTGTCCAGTCTTGTCTGTCGAGTCTTGTCTGTCTAGTCTTATCTGTCTAGTCTTGTCTGTCTAGTCTTGTGTGTCTAGTCTTGTCTGTATAGTCTTGTCTGTCTAGTCTTGTCTGTCTAGTCTTGTCTGTCTAGTCTTGTATGTCTAGTCTTGTCTGTCTAGTCTTGTCTGTCTAGTCTTGTATGTCTAGTCTTGTCTGTCTAGTCTTGTCTGTCTAGTCTTGCCTGTCTAGTCTTGTCTGTCTAGTCTTGTGTGTCTAGTCTTGTCTGTCTAGTCTTATCTGTCTAGTCTTGTCTGTCTAGTCTTGTCTGTCTAGTCTTGTCTGTCTAGTCTTGTCTGTCTAGTCTTGTCTGTCTAGTCTTATCTGTCTAGTCTTGTCTGTCTAGTCTTGTCTGTCTAGTCTTGTCTGTCTAGTCTTGTCTGTCTAGTCTTGTCTGTCTAGTCTTTTCTGTCTAATCTGGTCTGTCTAGTCTTGTCTGTCTAATCTTGTCGGAGGGATCAAGGCAACTTTCTCAAAGATTCGCAAATTAGACTAACTATAACTCCCAAACTAATCCAGCTAAACTAGATTGTTTCCGCATTCTTAAAGAGAATCTACTGATCTATATCCAGATCAAATATGGTCACTGTATCTGTTTTATTAATCTAGATATAGTCGAAAAACCAACAAGATCCGACTTTGTGCAAGCCTCTCAAACTAGCAACCTTTGACTGACTATATCTTCCAAACTAATCTAGCTAGACTAACAATATTAGTCTTAAGCTATTCATCTCAAAGTAATTCTTAAATCTAGATAGTGACACTTAGTCTAGTTGCGGCTGTTTGTCTGTGAAACCAAAAATTCCATCCGGTTAATCGACTCAATCGTGGTTGTTTTCTACGAGTTTCTTAACAAACTTCTCTAAAATTTTCGCGTTTTTTACTAAAATAAACACTAGAACTAGATAACTCGCCTGCAAAATGAAGACTGTGTATAAAGCCTATGCCATTATCTACCAGATTTCCCTAAGTTTTTCCAAAATATCTTCATCCTTTATCTCCAAAGTTAGTTAACTCCAAGACCAGATAACCTACTGTAAACACACGTACTAATGCGCGAAGCTTAATTTGTTATCTACCAGATATACTCGCAATATTTTTCCATAGAAACTTTCATTTTTTGCACTATCTAAGCTAAAAAAAGGCAATTTACAAAGGCTTATAAATCTAAAACTAGATAACTCACACTAAACAGATTTACAGATTTACAGAGCTTAGTCTATTGTCTACCAGATTAATTCGCAAAGTTTCCTGAAATTTTCGCGTTTTCCTAGCGAAAATTTCAGTTTTAAATTCGAGTTTTAGAAAAATTTGCAATTGCAACGGAAATTTCAAACTGGATTCAGTTAGATAATTGAGTTATCTATCCAAACGGAATATCAAGATTTAGTCGACTTCGCAAGATATAGACTCACAAGTAAGTCTTTGCTGCCAGACAAAACTAGTTTTGTCTCAGTTACTAAAACTAGTATATAAAACTAATGTTTTGAACATATTGATTAATTTGATGCGGCCTAGTTCAATTTTTCCATTGAAAACTTCCCCCTGGATGGACACACCTAGTTTACGAGTCATAACGCGAGGGAAAACCGAGAGATTGAATTGGAAAAGGGGCAGGAAAAAAATAGATATTAAAAAATAGGTTATTCTCATTGGCACGTGTCGCGACAGCCAAACAGTCCAAGTGGAACACACGCGTCCTCGCCAAGTCAACAAAGAGAATCGGATCGATATCGAGATGTATAGGATAACGTGGGCGACGCGACGTAATGACGCTGCGGAGGATTCTTAAAGCCTGCTTCAACTTCATTCCGAATGCCCTTCGCTCGATATAACGACCCGAATGCCCTCGAATACGCCCTCTGTTTGCACACTCACTGCCCTAAATTCACACAACACTTCCCCCAACAACAATAACACCAACTAGAAGACTACTCAACTAGACGCAACTAAATACAAAGTCTTGCTGATTATAAATTAATGATATATATGATTATAACGAGAATATAAATATGATTATGACGAGTTTACTAGACAAATGGACTTGTTACGGCAAATTCAGATATATAAAAAATAGGAAAAAATTACTATGTAAATTTTAATATTATAAGAAACTAATTAAAGAAATTGTGTTCTTTAATTCATAAGTTGACTAGTAACATAAATAAAATATAATTATTAGTACGGTGTGGCTCCTGCATTTTACTGCTAAGAGAGGCCACGAGGTCGTAAGTCCAGATAAGTCCAGATACTGATGAAGACAAAAGGCAGAAACGCGTCTATGTATGTTCATAATTATTTCCATCCATATCAAGATATGGCTTTTTTCTGGTTGACCTCGTGGCTTCCCTTAGCAGTAAAATGCAGGAGTCACACCATACTAATAATTACATTTTATTTATGTTATTAGTTAATTTGTGAATTAAAGAACTCTTCCCTCCCACCAGTCTAGTTCCATATGTGTCGGATTATCGAGATTATGCTGTACAGTATAATCTCTGTAATTCTGTCGTTGGTTAATCGGACGACACATTCAGTACTCCGGCGGTCTGGAGACCGCTCGCGCTCTTCCCTCTCGCCACTCTTTCTGATAATCCGGCGGTTGTCTTGTCCCATATGTGTCGGATTATCGAGATTATACTTCATCCATAATTACAAAGAGAATTTAATCAGGTTTGAGACATAATCGCAAAAACTTTGCAAAATATTCACCGATCGCAATTATGCACTAATTTTAATATTTGCCGATGGAAATTTCGCAATATCATCCGCATTTATGGCGAGAACGCGAGGAATGCGAGGCGCATTCGCAATTACGTGCACGTCCAGCACATAGTTAGTTCCCGACATTGCAGCTAGTTATTCGACTTTTGGATTATTCACAGCGCAGAAAAGTTGTTTTTTAATAACTCGGCGATTCCGGCACGAATCCGACATAAAAATAAAAACGTTCGTAATCAAAACTCACATTCAGGTCAGGCTTATATACACAATAAGTAGTCTAAACGTGGACTCAATTATATACGAATTCACTGAATAAATCTAAATTTTTAAAAGCAATATCCAATTCTAAAGTCTCAATTAAATGATTGCAGAGATGTCAATGGATTTAGTAATTAAAGTCGTCTTGAATATTGAGTAGTCTGTAATTAACGAGCAATTTTTGTTTGTTTTTGTAAGTGAGCTATAATTATTTATTTGGTTAACTAATTTTGTAGAGGGCATGTAGAATCGTCGGTTGAGATATAAAATGCATAAAGTGTAAATATATATTTATAGAAGTCTAAATCTGTCGGCCGCTAGGTCTCACCGACTAAACTGAATGGGTTGGGTTCCATTTCGAATTCTAATCTCCATCCATATTTTTCATCCAAATATTTGTTTAACAACCTAACATTTTTTTTAAGAATGCAGTACAGGGAAGATAGGGCTTATTTGACCTTGTTCTCTGATTGGCTTAAATCGAGGAGAAGTTCACACCGGCGATATTTACTTCTCCATCGCAACCTCTTTTCTCTCTTTCTTTTCACATACATTTGCAGCTGTTATTTGTCAATGGCTGCCGTGTCAATTCACAATTATCATCTGATCTGTTTGTGTCATTTAATTTTTTTGCGTTTTTAGGGTTCCGTACCGAAAACGGAACACTTATAGGATCACTTTGTCGTCCGTCTGTCTGTCTGTCAAGACCATTTTTCTCAGGAACGCGTAGAAGTAACAAGTTGGAATTTGTATCAAATACTCGGGTCTGCGGTCTCTTTCAGCTGTGAAAAAATCAAACTTGTAAGTCAACGGGATCAAAAGATATGACCGTTTATGTCGCATATTTTGCGATTTCACAAGGGAATCAAAACCTATAGGGTACTTCCCGTTGGCCTAGAATCATGAAATTTGGCAAGAAGCGGTGTCTTACAGCACATGTAAAGAGAAAAATCTGAAAACCGTAAATATGTAGTTTAATTACAAGAAAAATGCGAATTTACTATTAGAAACTTATGAAAATACATTAATGTGTTGCGTGGTATTGTCAGGCACCAGAAGCATATGGGTTGCTTACAGTTAGGTCCTCCTAAAGATACCTTACTTACAAGTTTGTACGGAACCCTCGGTGCGCGAGTCACAACTCGCACTTGGCCGGTGTTTTCTCCATTTATTTGTTTGTATTTTATTATCATTGTTGCCATTTGGAGTATTTAATCAATAATAATAATGAAACCATTAATAAATTACCAATTTTATATTCAAGTAACTATATTTGAATTTAGCGCCAAATTTTGTAACTAGATTAAACATTTGTCATAGTGTAAATCAGGTTTCTAGTTACTGCATTCTTAAAAAAAATAGACTATAATTTCAGATTTGAGTGTAATTGACAACACCAAAATGTTTTCTAATAAAGACGATAGCCTTTTGTAAAGCAGTTTTAAATCTTCGCCTAATTTAACTATAAGTCAGTCGTGTTGCTTATGTGGTCTATTATGATTTGTTCGTGGCTTTGGTGCTGTTAACTAAATTGAATCGCCTACATTCTAGAATTAGTTGGAATTGAGTTTTAAATTGGGATCAATTCTCGACGCGATTGTTCCCGATCTCATTGAAAGACATTCAATTTTCGTGTTTTCACAAAGTAAACGCGATTTTCAAATTTAATTTGCTCGTTCCGTTTGAAAGCCAATATTACGTGGCGTAGATCAGTTTAAAGACAATTTCTTCTAGTTTCTGGAAGTTTTTACGAACTTGGTGAATTCTATAAACTTAACGAGATATTTTATAATTTTAACAATAACGAACAGTAATAGTTTATGATACACGTGTGTGAAGAAGAGGTTTTGTGTATGAGTTGCCAAGTTTACAATAGCTGTCTCCACAGATAAATTTCTGTGCGAGGTGGCCTTTTTATTTACAAAAAATATTTTGTCTAAAGGGGTGGAATGAATAGTAGTTTATGATACAAGTGTGCGAAGAAGCGCTTTTGTGCATGAATTGCGAATATTAAAGCACGAGCCGAAGGCGAGATATGTTATAATTTCAACAATGACGAACAATACTAGTTTATGATACGCGTGTGTGAAGAAGGGCTTTTGTGCATGATTTGCGAAGTTTGAAGCACGAGCCGAAGGCGAGATATTTTATAATTTCAACAATGAGGAACAATAGTAGTTTATGATACAAGTGTGTGAAGAAGGGCTTTTTTGCATGAGTTGCGAAGTTTACAAGAGCTGTCTCCACAAATAAATTTCTGTGCGAGGTAGCCTTTTTATTAAAAAAAAATGTTGTGTCTAAAAGGGATCAATGAATAATAGTTTATAATACAACTGTGTGAAGAAGGGCTTTTGTGCATGAGTTGCAAAATTAAAAGCACGAGCCGAAGACGAGTTATTTTATAATTATCACAACGACGAACAATAGTAGTTTATGATACGCGTGTGTGAAGAAGGACTTTTGTGCATGATTTGCGAAGTTTGAAGCACGAGCCGAAGGCGAGATATTTTATAATTTCAACAATGAGGAACAATAGTAGTTTATGATACAAGTGTGTGAAGAAGGGCTTTTTTGCATGAGTTTCGAAGTTTACAATAGCTGTCTCCACAAATAAATTTCTGTGCGAGGTGGCCTTTTTATTAAAAAAAAAAAATGTTGTGTCTAAAATGGATCAATGAATAGTAGTTTATGATACAATTGTGTGAAGAAGGGCTTTTGTGCATGAGTTGCAAAATTTAAAGCACGAGCCGAAGACGAGTTATTTTATAATTATCACAACGACGAACAATAGTAGTTTATGATACGCGTGTGTGAAGAAGGGCTTTTGTGCATGAGTTGCGAAATTTAAAGTACGAGCCGAAAGCGAAATATGTTATAACTTTAACAATGACGAACAATAGTAGTTTATGATACAAGTGTGTGAAGAAGGGCTTTTGTGCATGAGTTGCGAAATTTAAAGTACGAGCCGAAAGCGAAATATGTTATAACTTTAACAATGACGAACAATAGTAGTTTATGATACAAGTGTGTGAAGAAGGGCTTTTGTGCATGAGTTGCGAAATTTAAAGTACGAGCCGAAAGCGAAATATGTTATAACTTTAACAATGACGAACAATAGTAGTTTATGATACCAGTGTGTGAAGAAGGGCTTTTGTGCATGAGTTGCGAAATTTAAAGTACGAGCCGAAAGCGAAATATGTTATAACTTTAACAATGACGAACAATAGTAGTTTATGATACAAGTGTGTGAAGAAGGGCTTTTGTGCATGAGTTGCGAAATTTAAAGTACGAGCCGAAAGCGAAATATGTTATAACTTTAACAATGACGAACAATAGTAGTTTATGATACCAGTGTGTGAAGAAGGGCTTTTGTGCATGAGTTGCGAAATTTAAAGTACGAGCCGAAAGCGAAATATGTTATAACTTTAACAATGACGAACAATAGTAGTTTATGATACAAGTGTGTGAAGAAGGGCTTTTGTGCATGAGTTGCAAAATTTAAAGCACGAGCCGAAGACGAGTTATTTTATAATTATCACAACGACGAACAATAGTAGTTTATGATACGCGTGTGTGAAGAAGGGCTTTTGTGCATGAGTTGCAAAATTTAAAGTACGAGCCGAAGGCGAAATATGTTATAACTTTAACAATGACGAACAATAGTAGTTTATGATACAAGTGTGTGAAGAAGGGCTTTTGTGCATGAGTTGCAAAATTTAAAGCACGAGCCGAAGACGAGTTATTTTATAATTATCACAACGACGAACAATAGTAGTTTATGATACGCGTGTGTGAAGAAGGGCTTTTGTGCATGAGTTGCGAAATTTAAAGTACGAGCCGAAAGCGAAATATGTTATAACTTTAACAATGACGAACAATAGTAGTTTATGATACAAGTGTGTGAAGAAGGGCTTTTGTGCATGAGTTGCGAAGTTTACAATAGCTGTCTCCACAAATAAGGTGTCAAAGCACAAACCGAAGGCGAAGGTGTGAAGAAGGGCTTTTGTGCATAAGGCGAGTGCTTTAAACTTCGCAACTCATTCACAAAAGCCCTTCTTCACACACGTGTATCATACATTATTTTATCTATAAAGCATGTTAAAATAGTCTGTCTGGTCTGTATAGACTAGTCTAGTCTATCTAGTCTTGTCTCCATATAGCTTTCTTTGTCTAGTCTTGTCTGTTTAGTCTAGTCTGCTGTACTTCTGAAAGTAGAAAAAGGTAAGGCTGAAGGTCTCGAACAGACTATTGAACAAAAACTGCCGGACGTCGAAATCTGTGCTAAAACCCAAAATACCATCGTTAACATCAGAGACCTAGACACAGTTACCACGAGCGAAGAAATAATTGCTGCAGTCATAAACACAATTGAGGTTAGGAAAGAACAAATACACATTAAAAACATAAGACCAGCGTATGGTGAAACCCAGGTGGCGACTGTACCGCTCCCACAGGAACAGGCTAAGGAACTTCTAGAGAAAGGCACATTAAAGGTTGGATGGGTTCAATGCAGGGTGAGGGAGAGAATCCAACTGGTGAGATGCTATAGATGTTGGCACCAAGGGCACCATAGTAGTACGTGCAACGACCCAACCAGGCAGAAACTGTGCTATAACTGTGGTCAAGAAAGTCACAAATCAACTGAGTGCAAAAATGAAATGTTTTGTCCAGTCTGTAATATGAAGGGACACCGGGCAGGTTCAGGAACGTGCCAGGAATTTAGCGCAGGCGAAACGAGCGGAATGGCAAAAGAAACTATGACTAAGATCGTCTAAAACTGTACAAGTTATTGCCAAGGATTGTGAGAAACAATCACACAGCCCCATCTGTGGCCAGGTTGGGCGCCGAGCAGACAATGGAGCATGCCCAATACTCAAAAAGCGTTATCGGAAGCAAGACGAGATAAATCGGAACAATGATTAATATAATCCAAATAAATGCCATGTTCATCCCGGCTGCCCATGACCTATTAAGGGCTACCTTCCACGAACTAACAATAGACATTGTCATAGTCAGTGAACCAAACAAAAAAACCATGAAGAACGGCTGGATCACGGATGATAAAAATGATGCGGCAATCTTTATATGCAACAAGGACCTAGCGGTCTTAAAACACGGAGGTGGACCCGGTTTCGCATGTGTCGAGCTAGAAGAACTTGTGATATATAGCTGCTATCTATCACCAAACAGTAGCGCCTTGTCAGTAACTCGGCCGGGACATTCGGTGCCAAACCAAGCGCAAACTAGTCGGAGGAGACTTCAATGCAAAATCCCCCTATTGGGGCTGCTCAGGTGCAAATAAACGCGGAGAAATTATCTTGGACTGGATCTCAGAACTCGATCTATATGTGAGTAACGTAGGAAACTCACTCACTTTTGAACGCATGAGCAGCTCCTCCATACTAGACTTTACTCTTGCTACGGTCGACCTTGTGCATAAAATTCAAAACTGGCAGGTGCTAACGAGGGAAACTCTAAGTGACCACAGCTAGTTGTCATACCGTATATACGTAGGTACAATAAAGCCATCTGCAAAAAAATTCTCAGGAGCTGGCACGCAAAAAATATAAACGAGGACAAATTCGCAAATAAAATTCACAACATAAATGACCGCTCTGAAAACCTGATGCTGTCTACTGTGTACTACAAAAACTTGCAATGATATCCTTATGCCAAAAGAGCCTTCGAAAAGGATACAGGTATACTGGTGGAGCGCGAAAATTGCTGAGATGAGAAAGATCTGTTTTGCTAAAAGACGTGCCTACCAACGAAAAGGGAAGAGAAATCTAAACCCAGACATAGAAGCTACGTACAGAAATTCTTACGCCACAGCAAAAAAAAATCAACAGATCGAAAAAGGACCACTGGCGTCAACTCTGCGATAAAATAGATGAAAACGTGTGTGGTGACGCATATTCCATTGCTACCCGAGAACTCAAATTAAGATCTCCAAATCTGAAAATGACGACGGAAAAGGTGCGAGAAGTGTTGGAGGTTCTCTACCCCAAGCACCAGAAACTGCAGTGTTTTTTACTGGAAGTTAAAGACACTCCTGAATTTTCTATTGAGGAGCTGAACAGGGCCAGCCAACGTTTTCGAAATGGCAGAGCACCAGGACCCGACAATCTCCCACCAGAAGTTGTAAAGAGTCAACCAAAATTCGTTCTAGAAGTCGTGAACAATATAATAGCAGATGGCAGATTCCCGGATAGGTGGAAGATAGCAAGGTTGGTCCTCTTCCGGAAAGGTGAAAAGTCCATACACGAACCATCCTCTTACAGACCAATATGCCTGCTGGATGTCCTCGGGAAACTACTTGAACAATTGCTTGTAGCCAGAATTAAAGCGAAATTGGGCAAGGGCAGAGGTCTTTCCGTCAACTTGCAAGAGAAGAACTCATTGAGGAATGGCAAAAAAGATGGTTGCTACAGTGGACCCAATTGCTAATACCCGACATATCCTCCTGGATTAATAGAAAATATGGGGAGGCTAGTTACCATCTTAACCAGGTACTAACCGGTCACGGTTGCTTCAGGGATTACCTCCACAACATTGGCAGAGCAACATATGATTTATGTGTATACTGTGAAGAAACAGACAGCGTCAGTTACACCATCTTCTCCTGTTGGAGATGGTAAACGGAAATAGAAGAAGCGGAAAGAATCATGGAAGAACCTATTGGCCCCAGAACAATAATCCCATATGTGCTACAGGGAAAAGCAAACTGGAACACCATTCAGAGGCTAATTCATGCAATAATGACGGAAAAAGAAAATTACGAGATGCAAGCCCAAAAAAAGACTTTCACAAACATGAAGTAGACTAATTCTATAAGTCATCCTACTCTGAGGTTATGCGACAAGCGGGTCCAGAGTGTACAGATGCGTTAACAAAATGCTCAAAACAAACTCTTTTCGTTAACTGATGGAAGCTCCTTGTTCTTCATTTTAATTGTTGCTCGAATTATGATGGCCTGAGTGACCAGGGCCAGTTATAAATTTGTCCAATGCTCCATACTATTGGTTGCCAACTTGCTCGCGCCTTTTTTTAATTTGTCTTTTTTTGGCTTCTGATAGATGTCGTTTCATTTCCAGACACCAATAAAAAGAAAATATAAAATTTAGACCGCCTTTTTTAGATCTGTGATTAATTCAAAGTTCAAGTACGTAATTAAAATTGCACATATGAAACCCAAATTGTTGTCATTAGAAAAAAGTGTAAAAATTAAGTCATTAGAAAAAAGTGTAGGTTTTTGCGGGGCCCCTTGGAGGTGGGGGCCCCGGGCGCGCGCCCGCTGCGCCTGCCCTTAAATCCGCCTCTGGGCTTCACCTTATCCTAAATATCTAGGAGTTGCCGCTAACCAAAGCAGATCCCTTACATATAAAAAGCACTGTGAAAATGTAAAGTCAAAAATTAGTGCCAGGAATAGTTTACATAAAAAACTAGGAGCAAATGCCCATACCTTTAGAGTATCTGAGTTCGCACTATGCTTTTCGGTAGGAGAGTATGAAAGCCCTGTGTGGTGTAGATCTACCCACGCGCAAAAGGTTGACATGGCACTGAATGAATCCTGTCGCTTGATAACTGGGTGCCTGGATAAAGGGCTTTATGAGATGCACAAATATCTTAGAGACACCTCACGAGCAAGCCCGAATGTATTGCTCTAAACTTACCGTGTGCCATATTGAAGATGATAGATTTCACCAGCAGAATACCTTCCTGCAGGATATAACTTGGATATGCCCGCCTGGAAAACACTCAATAGACTAAGAACTGGAGTAGGAAGATCAAAAGACAATCTAAAGAAGTTGGGCGTAATACATAAAGACACAAAATGCGACTGCGGAGACGGACATACCATTAGCCACCTATTGATCAGTCCAAACTGCCGAACAACTTGCACTACTTCGGATCTCCTAACAGTGATAAAAAATGTAATCAAAGTTGTCAAACATTGGGAGCGGAAATTTAATAATTAGTAACTAACACAACCAAATATCACCTTAATTATATACCTAGTAAGAATAGCTAATTGATGTGTTATTTATATATTTTATTTTACTTTGTTTGATTTTATTCTGACTCATGTTCTATTTATATTTATTTAATTCTAGACTCATATTTATGTTTATGTTCATGTTTATATTTGTATTTATATTTTACTTTTATATTTATATGTGGTTGTTTGACACGAATATAATAATCAGAAATGGCAAGTCAGACGGATCTGCTAAGAAGGGTGCGTAATTTAATTGGAAAACTGGTTTTAATGAAGGTATACTAAGTGGAACCTAGAATTCTAGCATATGGTATTTTAGTGTGGGGTCATCTCCACTCACAAAAAGAGTTTTATTCGCTCAAAAAAAAAAAAAAGTTAATAAGAAATATTTGAACTGTTCCATCGATTTATTTGTGGGAGGTGGCATGAGACATCTTTAAAAATTAACAGACATTTCATATAAATAAGACATAAATAATGTTAATATAAGAAATGCATCCAATCTTCATACCAAAAAGAGCAATCTCACTCTATGTAGTGCAGCGCCTAGTCGACTAGGTATTAAAATATTCAAAAATCTACAAACTCAGATCAAAGAAGAAAAGTCCTACAACTTGTTTCGGAAAACAACTAAAGAATTCTTTATGAAAAGTTTCTATTATTCCACAAATGAATTTTTTAATCAGTGTTAATTCATTCAAGAACTATAATTTAAAATTTATTTTCATTACCGTTTATTATTTCTTTTTATATTATGTAATAATATTTTTCTATTTTGCGTCTATAATGGACTCATAACAGCACTCATATGCGTGCGGTTGTGGCTCGCCGAGTGAGATACAATTTTCTCAATGTATGCGTTTAGACAATATGGGTTCAGAGAGGGAAGGTCCACGGTCGATGCCGTTCTGAGAGTGATCAAAGTGGCAGAGAAAGCCACAAGCGGCATACGAAGAACACATAAGATGACGGCGCTGATAACCCTAGACATAAAAAATGCTTTTAACTCTGCAGCCCGGGAAATGATTATGGAAGAGCTAACTAACAGAAAGTTTACCCCATACCTGTTGCCGCTGGTGCGCAGCTATGCGCGGCGATGAGGTCGTCGAATGCGAAGTAAATAGTGGTGTTCCTCAGGGCTCAGTGTTGGGCCCTGCCCTATGGAACATTCTATACGATGGCGTGTTAAGACTCGTTTTCCCCGCGGGGATGGAAATAGTAGGATTCGCCGATGACCTAGCTTTAGTTGCAACAGGGAAAACTGAAGAAGAACTGATGAGAAAGGCAAACATCGCCATAAAGCAGGTCGATGAATGGCTAGAACGAAAAAACCTTAAGGTAGCCCCTGAAAAAACATAAGCTGTACTTCTCACTGGCAATAGGAAAATAGGACCTATAAAATTAAAAATTAAAAAAGTGGACATCACACCGAAACAAGAAGTCAAGTACCTAGGCATCATTATTAACCAGAAACTGTCTTGCAAAGCACACCTTACTAAAAAACTACAGAAAAAGCCCTAAAAATTACAATTATTGCCTAACACCGGCGGTCCAAAAAGCAGAAAAAGAAGACTGCTGTGCTCTGTGGTTCACTCGACCATTCTCTATGGAGCCTCAGTCTGGGCTAGAGCCATTGAAAAGGGGTACATGAAACAGATGCTCACCTCTGTACAGAGAAAAATGGCCATCAGAGTATGCAGTGCATACAGGACTATCTCCAGGGAAGCTGTCTTGGTGATTGCTGGCATCGTCAATAGAGTGCAAAATCCACGAGATAGTCCAATTATATAAGATAAGGAACTGGGCAAATAGGACAGAAAGACAAAAAATTGCAAATAACCAAATACATGAAGAGAGGCAAAAGTCATGTTTTTTTTCCAAAACAGGACATTGGACCAAACTATTGATCCTAAAACTAAAACCTTGGCTAACACGGAACCATGGTGAGATAACTTACCATCTAACACAGGCCCTCAGCGGCCACGGATGCTTCAGGGAGTATCTACATGGTTTTGGCAGGGCAAGTGACGCAATGTGTGTATACTGTGGCGACGTGGGCAGTGCACTTCATACTGTGTTTGAATGCAGTAGGTGGATATCCGAGAGGGACAGATGGAAGGAGCAGACAGGCCTCGTCCTAGAGGTGCAAACAGTGGTAGACGCGATGCTGAGATCACCAGAGGACTGGACATACACGGAGACAATGATACGTGACATCCTGATACAAAAAGAACAAGACTAACGGACAAAAAGGAATACCAAAACTATAGGGCCAATACTATATAACTAGATTCCCGAACAACTAGGGCGGCAAAAATACCGTCCGGGCTGCTCACCCTGAAACAATGCGCAAGCGATACCGGAGTGGCGTACTTTTTTTAAGCCAAGTGGAAGTAGGGGTTTAGTGAGTGAGAGCCTCTCACACATGCTGGTAGAGCTTCCCCGAAACCACATGTAATAAAAAAAAAAGAAGGTCTTGTCTGCTAACTCTTGTCTGTGTAATTTTGTCTTGAAATGAAATCTATCTAAACTGTTGTGTGTTGCTTGATGAGCATTAGTGTGTAGTCATTGGATTTAATTGGTAAAATAGAAATAGAGAATAGCGAGGAAGTGCACAATGGGGTTTCTATGAAGATGCAGAGTGCGTTACGAGAGCGAGCGTGTACACAACGTCAAAGTTCACTAAGTCAAATCGGTCGTAATCTGTGTGTGTTGATAAGCAGATTGGCTGTCTATTAAAACCGGGGATTGAAAGGTTTTGCTAAATGTTTCGAGGCTGGACCACCGTGCCGCAGCGTCGGAGTAAACAGAAACTTGATATTTGTGTGCACAGGCTAAGCCAAATAAATAATTTCACTTAATTCACGTCTCAAGAAACGAAAAAAAACACAAAGTTTTATTGCAGCAAGCTTTCAATTCCTAAGCTTTTTAAAACGATTCCATCAACACCATTCTACAATAATCGCATAATAATTGTATAATAATAATATATGTTTGTATAGCGATTGTATAATGATTATATACACGGAGTATTTTTACGTAGAAAATTCAATTCTCACATTTTTTCTGAAATTTCCAAAATAAATGTTTGAGCTCAGACAATTATATTTCTGCCGTTTCCCTTTGTTCTCTCGGGTTAATAGATAGGGAGCTCCTGGGGGGTCTTTAATTGATTAAAACCCGTTTGAGCTCGACAAAGGATCCTCTAAATATTATGTTCGGAGCAATTTTCCCATCAAACTAGATTTAGACAAGACAAATAGACTTCGACGCGCAACCGGTCTGGTTTTGTCGCTAAAAATACGCCACGACTCGACCGAATTACCGAATTACGTTTTTTATTTTCGGCTATTTTAGGGACATATGGTCTGGCACTTCAAAGCCACAAGGGCACAAAGAGCTCGATTATATCATCGGGCGTTAATTAATCTCACGGGAATTGACAGTCGTATAACACGAGGATATTCTGAAAATTGCTTCCTGCATTACGGAAGTTGTTTGAGAATGGAATGGGCCAAAGACACGAAAAAATTCCAACAAAATCGTTTCAATTGCGTTCTCTTGGTTTTAGAAATTTAAATTTCCAGAATTTATCTTGGAATCTTATTCTCGACACTTTAACCTCCCGCACAATACGCAGCCTGACTGCGCAGCCAGGCTGCCAGCAGACAGTCTAACACATGACGGCGTATGGGAACCCGCGCACTAGGCGGTCACGAATTCCTGGCTGCGGCAGCCATTACAACACTGAACCTAACCTAATACATAACGGCGTATGGGAACGCGCGCACTAGGCGGTCACGAATTTCTGGCTGCGTCAGCCATTACAACACCTAACCTAATACATAACGGCGTAAGGGAACACTCGCACTAGGCGGTCACAAAGTCCTGGCTGCGGCACCCATTACAACACCTAACCTAACTTAATACATGACGGTATATGGGAACCCGCGCACTAGGCGGACACGGATTCCTGGGTGCGGCAGCCATTACAACTCCCAACCTAACCTAATACATGACGGCGTATGGGAACCTGCGCACTAGGTGGACACAGATTCCTGGCTGCGGCAGCCATTACAACACCTAACCTAACCTAATACACGACGGCGTATGGGAACCCGCGCACTAGGCGGTCACGAATTCCTGGCTGCGGCAGCCATTACAACACTTAACCTAACCTAATCTAATACATGACGTCATCCATTACAACACCTAACCCAAACTTACCTAACCTAATACATAACGACGTATGGGAACACTCGCACTAGGCGGTCACAAATTCCTGGCTGCGGCAGCCATTACAACACCTAACCTAATACATGACGGCATATGAGAACCCGCGCACTAGGCGGACACGGATTCCTGGCTGCGGCAGCCATTACAACACTTAACCTAACCTAATCTAATACATGACGTCATCCATTACAACACCTAACCCAAACTTACCTAACCTAATACATAACGACGTATGGGAACACTCGCACTAGGCGGTCACAAATTCCTGGCTGCGGCAGCCATTACAACACCTAACCTAATACATGACGGCATATGAGAACCCGCGCACTAGGCGGACACGGATTCCTGGCTGCGGCAGCCATTTCAACACCTTACCTAATACACGACGGCTTATGGGAACCCGCGCACTAGTGCCTGATCACATAGGAACGCGCTGGCGCGGCGTCGGGTGCCCGCGCGGTAGATGTGGCGAGTTCGTGTTCTCATTGGCCGCCAGGCGTTTGCGCGAGTGTGACGTGTTGTCAGCTTAGGTTAGGTTAGTGTACTAACCTAAGTTTAAGTTTTGGTTAGTATACCTAACCTAACCTAACCTGAACAGCACTAATAAACTCCTCTGTATTGAAAGACATGATGAAAACATGCTATCGTTTCTAGCGATAAGTTCGTACTGGTTGAATTTACTGACGTCGCGAGTGAATCGCGCCTTCCGCCGCTAGTTCGAACACACAAATATCTCACGCGTTTGATATAGCCGCGAGCGCGCCGCGCGCGCCAGTCGCTAGCTTGCCCGCTACTTAGACCACACGTGCGTTTCGTACGTGAACATTTGAATATTACGCCATGTGTTTGATATTTCGTGACCGCGCCCGCCACGGCGCCCGCGAGTCAACGTGGACGAGCACCTAGGCGGACACGGATTCCTGGCTACGGCAGCCATTACAACACCTAAACTAATACATGACGGCGTTTAGGAACCCTCGCACTAGGCGGTCACGAATTACTGGCTGCGGCATCCATTACAACACCCAGCCTAAAAACCTAATACACGACGGCGGATGGGAACCGGCGTACTAGGCGGTCACGAATTCCTGGCTGCGACAGCCATTACAACAACTAACATAACCTAATACATGACGGCATATAGAAACACGCGCACTAGACGGTTGAGAATTCCTGGTTGCGGCAGCCATTACAACACGCCCCGATTGAACGGCAGCCCATTGGCAGTTCGAGTGTAGCGAACGAATGTAGCTGCCGTCAGTCTCAGCGCACTTGTCGTAGCAGCCAACCATATTTTGTGTTCCGAAACTTTTTAAAATACAACACCTAACCCAAACTAACCTAACCTAATACATAACGGCGTAAAGGAACACTTGCACTAGGCGGTCACAAATTCCTGGCTGCGGCACCCATTACAACACTTAACCTAAACTAATACATGACGGCGTATGGAAACCCTCGCATTAAGCGGTCACGAATTACTGGCTGCGACATTCATTACAACACCCAGCCTAACCTAATACTTGACGGCGTATGGGAACCTTCGCACTAGGCGTTCACAAATTCCTGACTGCGGCAGCCATTACAACAACTAACCTAAGCAAATACATGACGGCACTAGGCGGTTACAAATTCCTGGCTGCGGCAGCCATTACAACAACTAACCTAACCTAATACATGACGGCGTTTGGGAACCCGCGCACTAGGCGGACACGGATTCCTGGCTGCGGCACCCATTACAACACCTAACCTAAACTAATACTAATACGCGGACGGCGTATATAATACATGACGGCGTATAGGAACCCTCGCACTAGGCGGTCACGAATTACTGCCTGCGGCGTCCATTACAACACCCAGCCTAACCTAATACATGACGGCGTATGGGAACCCTCGCACTAGGCGGTCACAAATTACTGGCTGCGGCAACCATTACAACAACTAACCTAACATAATACATGACGGCATATGGGAACCCGCGCACTAGACGGTCGCGAATTCCTGGTTGCGGCAGCCATTACAACACGCCTGATTGAACGGCATCCCATTAACAGATCGAGTGTAGCGAACGAATGTAGCTGCCGTCTATCTCCGCGCACTTGCCGTAGCAGCCAGCCATATTTTGTGTTCCGAAACTTTTTAAAATACAACACCTAACCCGAGCTAACCTAACCTAATACATAACGGCGTAAGGGAACACTTGCACTAGGCGGTCACAAATTCCTGGCTGCGGCAGCCATTACAACACCTAACCTAATACATGACGGCGTATGGGAACCCGGGCACTAGGCGGACACGGATTCCTGGCTGCGGCACCCATTACAACAGCTAACCTAAACTAATAAATGACGGCGTATAGGAACCCTCGCACTAGGCGGTCACGAATTACTGGCTGCGGCGTCCATTACAACAGCTAACCTAAACTAATACATGACGGCGTATGGGAACCCTCGCACTAGGCGGTCACAAATTACTGGCTGCGGCAGCCATTACAACAACTAACCTAACCTAATACATGACGGCATATGGGAACCCGCGCACTAGACGGTCGCGAATTCCTGGTTGCGGCAGCCATTACAACACGCCTGATTGAACGGCAGCCCATTAACAGATCGAGTGTAGCTAACGAATGTAGCTGCCGTCAGTCTGAGCGCACTTGCCGTAGCAGCCAGCCATATTTTGTGTTCCAAAACTTTTTAAAATACAACACCTAACCCGAGCTAACCTAACCTAATACATAACGGCGTAAGGGAACACTTGCACTAGGCGGTCACAAATTCCTGGCTGCGGCAGCCATTACAACACCTAACCTAATACATGACGGCGTATGGGAACCCGGGCACTAGGCGGACACGGATTCCTGGCTGCGGCACCCATTACAACAGCTAACCTAAACTAATAAATGACGGCGTATAGGAACCCTCGCACTAGGCGGTCACGAATTACTGGCTGCGGCGTCCATTACAACAGCTAACCTAAACTAATACATGACGGCGTATGGGAACCCTCGCACTAGGCGGTCACAAATTACTGGCTGCGGCAGCCATTACAACAACTAACCTAACCTAATACATGACGGCATATGGGAACCCGCGCACTAGACGGTCGCGAATTCCTGGTTGCGGCAGCCATTACAACACGCCTGATTGAACGGCAGCCCATTAACAGATCGAGTGTAGCTAACGAATGTAGCTGCCGTCAGTCTGAGCGCACTTGCCGTAGCAGCCAGCCATATTTTGTGTTCCGAAACTTTTTAAAATACAACACCTAACCCGAGCTAACCTAACCTAATACATAACGGCGTAAGGGAACACTTGCACTAGGCGGTCACAAATTCCTGGCTGCGGCAGCCATTACAACAGCTAGTATATATTACAAGTATATTACGCACGAGCGGAACAGTTCCGCATTTACGCACGGGTCGTGCGTAATTCCGCGAATTTTTTAATTATTACATAACATTTATCGCGGACTGTTACATACGTGTGTGTTATGATGTATTTACATAGTCCACGAACTGTACGATAATTGGCATTTACAATAGTGGTCGTAGATAAATAGATTTATAGTTAGTTAGTTTGAATTTTGGCATGGATGGCGCTGAAGGTATGAGCACGTAGTAGCAGCTGTCAACCAATCAACGAATCGTAAACCAAAAGCACGTGTGTGTTATCAATCATAACTTATCATTAATCGCGGACTCGCGTTACATACGTGTAACATACGTAATCGCGTTACATACGTGTGTGTTATGATGTATTTACATAGTCCACGAAATGGGCATTTACAATAGTGGTCGTAGATAAAATAAATTACTAAATCTCTAGCAAAATTTAAATTAGAAATTCCAACAGTTTCCTTCAAATATCTGTCGTTTCAGACAATGACGTTGAAACGAAAACCTTCCATTATTTCCATAAATCCCCGACGATAAATTAATGTGAAACGACGCACCGATATTTCAACTGGTCATCCTTCCTCGATCATCAATCAAACAAGAATCTCGTCTCTAAATCCCGAACATGGAGAACTCCAAAGAGAAAACCGGACAATTCCAAATAGAATAGATAATTACAAACCCAATAATCTTCGGTTTATGCAATCGATATTTGGATTATGCAATCGATATTTATTAACAATTTCTTGATCCGGATTGACTTGCGAAACTAAGCCAATTAAGATTCCGCTTATCAATGGCAAGACGTGTCAAAATTAGAAGTCGATTCGGCAAACCGAGATCGGTTTGTAACAAACATTTACTTCTGGTAAACAAGATAAACTTTGATGAATCTAATGAATGCATTTTTTATCTCAAACATTCACACGAACACAAAATTAAATTATTTGAGTAAACAAATTTGTGTTATTTGAACACATTAATAAATACATTATTGTATGATCCTTCACATACCACCATTCACCATTATTATCACATATGACCATTATTATAATCGTGTGTTAAAGTATCGAAATCGTGCGTAAAAGTAAATCAAAGCGAGTTTCATTATTAAACGATTTCTGTTTGTTGTTACTATTTCAATAACTCGCGTCACTAAACGCAAAACATAGGCGTAGTGGAAATAAAGTTTCTGCCGTTTATTAAAATTGAATTAATTTTGAAACATTAAGTCTAGGCCTCTCATTTTGGATTTATCTGGCTCTAATATACCTTAACCTAACCATAACCAAAGCTAGGTTAACCTAGATTACATCGACAACGACCAAATAATGTCCCCGTCACTGTGCGTTTTTACTAGTTAGCAATTTTTGCCACGGGAACACAGAAAATTCTAACCTTATTGTGTCAGTGATTTGAAGTATGTTGTCTGTCAAAATAACAATTTTTACAATATTATCGGTAAGAAACAGTTACTAGATTCAACAGTATTTTAAAATGCTTTGTAGATAAAATAATGTATGATACACGTGTGTGAAGAAGGGCTTTTGTGGATAAGTTGCAATGTTTAAAGTACAAGCCGAAGGCGAGACAGACGAGACCAGACAGACGAGACAAGACAGACGAGACCAGACAGACCAGACCAGACAGACGAGACCGGAGAGACGAGAATAGACAGACGAGACCAGTCAGACAAGACTAGACAGGCGAAACCAGACAGATGAGACCAGACAGACGAGACCAGACAGACGAGACTAAACAGACTAGACAGACAAGACTAGATAGACGAGACTAGACAGACGAGACTAGACATACGAGACTAGACAAACGAGACTAAACAGACGAGACTAGACAGACGAGACTAAACACACGAGACTAGATAGACGAGATTAGACAGACAGGACTAGACAAACAAAATTAGACAGACAAAACATGCTGCACTAAACATGTTCATCTAGTCTTGTCCAACTAATATTTTGCTTTTTAGTTTTGTCGGTTTAGTCTGTCTGTCAATTAGTGATTAAAATTCATCTTGTGTATATTTATGAGTCGGCGAATTTAGTAATTAACTGAATACAATGTGAGGTTTGTCCGTGGTCTGGATGGTTTAATATACTGGGTAAAGGGGCTCTCACACGGTCAATATAATTGCTTTAATATCATATTCCTGTTCAATATATTGCTATTTAATGTAATTGAAGTCTGTGAAAGTGAGATTTGACAAATAAATTTGATTTTTATTGAAGCTCCTTCAATGTATTGAAGCAGTGTTAATGTTTATTGAAGCAGTGTCAATATTTATTGAAGCAGAGTCAATATTTATTGAAGCAATGTCGATATTTATTGAAGCAATGTCAATATTTATTTAAGTAGTGTCGATATTTATTGAAGCAGTGTCAGTATTTATTGAAGCAATGTCAATATTTATTGAAGCAGTGTCAATATTTATTGAAGCAGTGTCGATATTTATTGAAGCTGTGTCGATATTTATTGAAGCAGAGTCAGGATTTATTGAAGCAGTGTCAATATTTATTAAAGCAGGGTCAATATTTATTGAGGCAATGTCAATATTTATTGAAGCAGTGTCAATATTTATTGAAGGAGTGTCAATATTTATTGAAGCAGTGTCAATATTTATTGAAGCAGTGTCAATATTTATTGAGGTAGTGTCGATATTTTTTGAAGCAGTGTCGATATTTATTGAAGCCATGTCAATATATATTTAAGCAGTGTCGATATTTATTGAAGCAGTGTCAATATTTATTGAAGCAGTGTCAATATTTATTGATCAGTGTCGATATTTATTGAAGCAGTGTCGATATTTATTGAAGTAGTGTCAATATTTATGTAGGTAGTGTCGATATTTATTGAAGCAGTGTTGATATTTATTGAAGTAGTGTCAATATTTATTTAGGTAGGGTCGATATTTTTTGAAACAGTGTCGATATTTATTGAAGCAGAGTTAGGATTTATTGAAGCAGTGTCAATATTTATTAAAGCAGGGTCAATATTTATTGAAGCAGTGTCAATATTTATTGAAGTAGTGTCAATATTTATTGAAGCAGTGTCAATATTTATTGAAGCAGTGTCAATATTTATTGAAGCAGTGTCGATATTTATTGAAGCAGTGTCGATATTTATTGAAGTAGTGTCAATATTTATTGAAGCAATGTCAATATTTATCGAAGCAGTGTCAATATTTATTGAAGCAGTGTCGATATTTATTGAAGCAGTGTCGATATTTATTGAAGCAGTGTCAATATTTATTGAAGTAGAGTCCATATTTATTGAAGCAGAGTCAGGATTTATTGATGCAGTGTCAATATTTATTAAAGCAGGGTCAATATTTATTGAAGCAATGTCAATATTTATTGAAGCAGTGGCGATATTTATTGAAGTAATGTCCATATTTATTGAGCAGTGTCGATATTTATTGAAGCAGTGTCGATATTTATTGAAGCAATATCAATATTTATTGAAGCAATGTCAATATTTATCGAAGCAGTGTCAATATTTATTGAAGCAGTGTCGATATTTATTGAAGCAGTGTCAATATTTATTGACGCAAATGTGTTCATCATTCTGCCTCGCAAGTTGCAGTGTTTGTGTAAACAATCTTTAATGTGTGAGGGGGCCTCGTTTCTTTAACGTTTCTTTAACAAATGCAAGTTTCTGTAACAAATGCATGATGTCAGTCATCAATCGTGACTGACAAAATATTGAAGCAATTACCATACATTGACCGTGTGAACCAAACGGCATCTTCCAATACTTCTTCTTTGAAAATATTTCGTCAGTAATGTTGAAGCAATGAATTTTGCAAGGCGCCCCCACACCGTCAATATATGATTGTGTGAGCCTGACGCAGAACGGGAATATATGACGATGTGCGCCCTCACACCGTCAATATATGACGGTGTGAGGGCGCCTTGAAACTAGGGATTGCAATCCGGAAAACCAGATTCGGTAATCCGGCGGTTTCGGCATCACTAAGCGTTTACCGTATCCGGTGTCAATATACATATAGCATCATGTCATCATAGATCATAACATCATGATCAGGCATCATGAAGATTAGTTGAAATTTTATAAAATTAACATTTGTAGACTCTAACTATTTTCTTCACTGTGCGACTACTTGGAGGAATTTCTGAAATGTAAAAACCACAAATTTCTCCAAAAAGTCCAAATTTTTAAAATCTAAAACAAATTTGTTAATATTTTGAAAAATAAGGCAACGATATACCAATGAAGATGAGGTTGAAATTTTACAAAATTAATATTTGTAGACTCTCACTAGTTTCCTTACTGTGCGACTTTTTGGAGGAATTTGGGAAATGTAAAAACCACAAATTTCTTCAAAAACTCCAAATTTTGAAAATATAAAACCAGTTTGTTAATATTTTGAAAAATAAGGTAACGGCATATCAATGAAGATGAGGTTGAAATTTTACAAAATTAACATTTGTAGACGCTGGCTATTTTGCTCACTGTGCGACTAATTGGAGGTATTTCGGATATCTAAAAACCACAAATTTCTCCAAAAAGTGCAACTTTTGAAAATCTAAAACCAATTTGTTAATATTTTGGAAAATAATGCAACGACATATCATTGAAGATGAGGTTGAAATTTTACAAAATTAACATTTGCAGACTCACTATTTTGCTCATTGTGGACTAATTGGAGGAATTTTGGAAATCTAAGTACCACAAATTTTTCTAAAAAGTTCAAGTTTTGAAAATCTAAAACCTATTTGTTAATATTTTGAAAAATAAGTTAACGACATATTAATGAAGATTAGGTTGAAATTTCACAAAATTAACATTTGTAGACTCTTACTATTTTCGTCACTGTGCGACTATTTGTATTAATTTCGAAAATCTAGAAGCCACAAATTTCTCCAAAAATTCCAAGTTTTGAAAATCTAATACCAATTTGTTAATATTTTGAAAAATAAGGCAACGACATATCAATGAAGATGAGGTTGAAATTTTACCAAATTAGCATTTGTAGACTCTCACTAGTTTTTCTTTCTTCGTGACTATTTGGAAGAATTTTGGAAATCTAGTTTTGAAAATTTGAAACCGTTTTGTTAATACTTAGAAAAATCACCGGCCGGATGGGTGGAAATTGATGGTCGGATTGAAAATGGCACCGGATTGCAATCCCTACTTGAAACTCGAAGTCAGCACGCGAGTGGAATACAAATCAGAAATGGAAGTTTGAGGTAAGTCCTTAACACGTTGAGAGCCAAGGTAATTTCGCAAATCTCGTGTGCGGGCCCAAAAAATGTCCACCGGTGGGCACATGGCACTTAACGTGTTAATAGTTGGACTCTATCATCTCACAACCTCCTAGGATTTGTTCTCATGACTCCAACAAAATTGCTTTTTTTTAAACTTTAGAAACAATTTTGTTGGAGTCATGAGAATAAATCCTAGGAGACTGTGAGATGGTAGAGTCTGACTATTAAGGACTAATCTTTCGTTGAATCGCTGGCTGCTTGATTGGAGGTCATTAGCCAACTAATTGATCCACTACAAGCCTCCAGATAGAAACAATTTGAACCAATTTAACAAAATCGACGATTTCACAAAACAAAGCCACAATTACTCGACTAATTGATTATTTAATGCACTAATATTATGAGATAGAAATTGACATCGCAGCGCCTAATTCCCCGTTCGTGGACAATCACGCGACGTTTTTCCAAAATTCTTTAAGAGACGAGGAGGAATGTGCTTTAGGTAATAAGGTCACAGGCTCAAGATCGGACGAAACCTTCAATCTCCACAAATCATTTATTTACGCCCACGGAGACCTCCATCCACGTGACGAGAATCTTCTTGCCTCAGACAGCTACCATTGTCGACTGACTCTAAACCAAATTATTATGGAAATCTCAGACATCATGAATTCTTGATCCTACATTACAGACATAGATCAAATTAAATTGAACAGATAAGCTAGACTAGACAGACTAGACGAAATCAGACGGAATAGACGGACTAGACAAGACTAGACAGATTAGACTAGACAGATTAAACTAGACAGATTGGACTAGACAGATTAGACTAGACAGATTAGACTAGACAGATTAGACTAGACACATTAGACTAGACAGATTACACTAGACAAATTAGACTAGACAGATTAGACTAGACAGATTAAACTGGACAGATTAGACTAGACAGATTAAACTAGACAGATTAGACTAGACAGATTAGACTAGACAGATTAGACTAGACAGATTAGACTAGACAGGCAAGACTAGACATACAAGACTAGACAGACAAGACTAGACAGACAAGACTAGACAGACAAGACTAGACAGACAAGACTAGACATACAAGACTAAACAGACAAGACTAGACAGACAAGACTAGACAGACAAGACTAGACAGACAAGACTAGACAGACAAGACTAGACAGACAAGACTAGACAGACAAGACTAGACAGACAAGACTAGACAGACAAGACTAGACAGACAAGACTAGACAGACAAGACTAGACAGACAAGACTAGACAGACAAGACTAGACAGACAAGACTAGACAGACAAGACTAGACAGACAAGACTAGACAGACAAGACTAGACAGACAAGACTAGACAGACAAGACTAGACAGACAAGACTAGACAGACAAGACTAGACAGACAAGACTAGACAGACAAGACTAGACAGACAAGACTAGACAGACAAGACTAGACAGACAAGACTAGACAGACAAGACTAGACAGACAAGACTAGACAGACAAGACTAGACAGACAAGACTAGACAGACAAGACTAGACAGACAAGACTAGACAGACAAGACTAGACAGACAAGACTAGACAGACAAGACTAGACAGACAAGACTAGACAGACAAGACTAGACAGACAAGACTAGACAGACAAGACTAGACAGACAAGACTAGACAGACAAGACTAGACAGACAAGACTAGACAGACAAGACTAGACAGACAAGACTAGACAGACAAGACTAGACAGACAAGACTAGACAGACAAGACTAGACAGACAAGACTAGACAGACAAGACTAGACAGACAAGACTAGACAGACAAGACTAGACAGACAAGACTAGACAGACAAGACTAGACAGACAAGACTAGACAGACAAGACTAGACAGACAAGACTAGACAGACAAGACTAGACAGACAAGACTAGACAGACAAGACTAGACAGACAAGACTAGACAGACAAGACTAGACAGACAAGACTAGACAGACAAGACTAGACAGACAAGACTAGACAGACAAGACTAGACAGACAAGACTAGACAGACAAGACTAGACAGACAAGACTAGACAGACAAGACTAGACAGACAAGACTAGACAGACAAGACTAGACAGACAAGACTAGACAGACAAGACTAGACAGACAAGACTAGACAGACAAGACTAGACAGACAAGACTAGACAGACAAGACTAGACAGACAAGACTAGACAGACAAGACTAGACAGACAAGACTAGACAGACAAGACTAGACAGACAAGACTAGACAGACAGGACTAGACAGACAAGACTAGACAGACAAGACTAGACAGACAAGACTAGACAGACAAGACTAGACAGGCAAGACTAGACAGACAAGACTAGACAGACAAGACTAGACAGACACGACTAGACAGACAAGACTAGACAGACAAGACTAGACAGACAAGACTAGACAGACAAGACTAGACAGACAAGACTAGACAGACAAGACTAGACAGACAAGACTAGACAGACAAGACTAGACATACAAGACTAGAGAGACAAGACTAGACAGACAAGGCTAGACAGACAAGACTAGACAGACAAGACTAGACAGACAAGACTAGACAGACAAGACTAGACAGACAAGACTAGACAGACAAGACTAGATAGACAAGACTAGACAGACAAGACTAGACAGACAAGACTAGACAGACAAGACTAGACAGACAAGACTAGACAGACTAGACAGACAAGACTAGACAGACAAGACTAGACAGTCAAGACTAGACAGACAAGACTAGACAGACAAGACTAGACAGACAAGACTAGACTGACAAGACTAGACAGACAAGACTAGACAGACAAGACTAGACAGACAAGACTAGACAGACAAGACTAGACAGACAAGACTAGACAGGCAAGACTAGACAGACAAGACTAGACAGACAAGACTTAGACAGACAAGACTAGACAGGCAAGACTAGACAGACAAGACTAGACAGGCAAGATTAGACAAACAAGACGAGACGAAGTCAATATAGACAATATTACTAGACTATTAATGACATAAATATCTTTCTTGTTTAATAAATTATTTTAATAAATAGTTTGGGATGATTGCTTTAGGATTCTGTTAATAATTGTACAGCAATGTGTATGTTGTGCGTGCGCGTAGAAATTATGGGTAAAGATACGTTTGTTAAAGTAATCTTCTCTTTTCTGCTGCAGTTTTTCTTCTTTCCTAGATTCGTGTAAATCTCCCAAAGCTTTCCACAAGTTTAACAATTACGCGCCCAGGCTAATAACCAGCCAACTTAGACACGTCTTAATAGATAGCCGAGTCCGTTAAGGCCCGAGAACGTCAATTTAATGGAAACATTTATGTTTTCGTAAATTATTCCGCGAGTGGACACAACAATCGTGCAATAAGTCGTAAATGTTGGACGTGAATCATAAAACGCAGTTCACTCGACTCAGCAGAAAGCGACTACGAGTTTGTGCTGAGACCGCACAAAGGAAAACGAATATAAACATATGGAAATTATAGTTGCAATAAATTTATCATAGATTATGAATTACTGCTTAATATGTATGATATGCTTGACTGTCTAGTCTTGTATGTTTAGTCTTAGTCTTGCCAAAAAATAATCGATGAAGCTAGTCTAGGTTTTCCTAGTCTAGTCGATAAACCTGTACGTAAATCAAATCTTGAAATCATAAATATTTATCGATGGAAGTTTGTTTGTTCAAGTGAGAGCCTTCAAGTCCGTTGAGTGAAAAAACTTGTGGGAGGAAATAAAACGCGATTGAAGGCAATAAATAATGATAATTCACGGACGCATCAAAAGTCAAGAAGACGTTTTCTGCGATTCTTGACGCTCATTGAGTTTTGAAACATCCACGAATTATATTTGGCTTTCCTTCCTTCATTCCCATTGTCTTTTTCTCTTTGTGGTATTTATGTGCACAAGCGGAAACCCTAGCTGGAGAGATATCAGAGGGCTAATACGTTAGGCTGTGGGAGGAGGTACATACACGAATACACGAACCGAATGATCTTAACTTGGAAAGAAGAAAAACTGCAGAAGAAAAGGGAAGATTACTTTAACAAACGTATCTTCCTATAATTTCTAGGCGCACGCTCAACATACACATTGCTGTACAAGGCCCGACTTGGGCTTTAGCGCCATTGGATGGATGGAATACGTTAAGGGTAGTAACTGGGGATTCGTTAACACAAGGCTTTAGATGTTGCGATTTCTTGTAAACCTTGTTGCAACTTCCGTGCAAACTGAATGAAAGTAAATTACAAGGCCACGAGGTTTTATTAAGCGATGATTTACTCAACTAATTGATTTATTATCAATTGATGGAAATTGATTTGTAAATTTTCCTGCAAGCTGTGTATCAGCTGAATGGTTAAAGAAGATGGTTAATATTATTAAGTTTTGTCCATTAAATTTGATTTCTAAACTTGTGGAAAGCTTCGGGAGATTTTCACGCACCGAATGATCTAAATTTGGAATGAAGAAAAACTGCAGAAGATTACTTTAACAAACATTTCTTCTCACAATTTCTAGGCAAGTTTTGTATCAGTTAATTGATTTAAGAAGTCTTAAAATAGAATATTTTGCCTTGTCCAACGAATTCAGAGAGTGTTAGTCAATGAAGTGTTTAGTACATGTAGGAAATAGATTAACTAGTCCAGTTAGAATTAGATTAAACAAATCGCGTTTTTCTTAATATTCGCAAAATTTCTTATTCAGGATGAAATCGGCTCTGAAGAAATTCAAACGCTGTAGGTGGACGAGCGTCTTCTGTATACGATATTTGTGTTTGTAGAGTGGACGAAGACCGTGGCTAATAATACATATCTGGCCAATGACCTCCACGGGAAGACTATATAGATTATAGAAAGACTATATAGACTATCGGAAAGCTTCAGAGACTATAGGAAGACCATATAGACTATAAGAAGACAATATAGACTATAGGAAGACTATATAGTCTATAGAAAGGCTATATAGACTATAAGAAGACTATATACACTATAGGAAGAACATATAGACTATAGGAAGACTATTGGATGACTATATAGACTATCGGAAGGCTACAGGGACTATAGCAAGACCATATAGACAATATGAAGACTGTACGAAGACTATATAGACTATAGGAATACTATACCATAAAGACTATAGGAAGACTATATAGACTATAGTAAGACTATAGGAAGACTATATAGTATATAGGAAAACTATATAGACTATAAGAAGAATATATACACTATAGGAACAACATATAGACTATAGGAAGACTATATAGACTATCGGAAGGCTACAGGGACTATAGGAAGACCATATACACAATATGAAGACTGTACGAAGTCTATATAGACTATAGGAATACTATACCATATAGACTATAGGAAGACTATATAGACTATAGTAAGACTATAGGAAGACTATATAGTCTATAGGAAGACTATATAGACTATAAGAAGACTATATACACTATAGGAACAACATATAGACTATAGGAAGACTATATAGACTATAGGATGACTATATAGACTATCGGAAGGCTACAGGGACTAAAGGAAGACCATATAGACAATATGAAGACTGTATGAAGACTATATAGACTATAGGAATACTATACCATATAGACTATAGGAAGACTATATAGACTATAGAAAGGCTATATAGACTATAAGAAGACTATATACACTATAGGAAGAACATATAGACTATAGGAAGACTATAGGATGACTATATAGACTATCGGAAGGCTACAGGGACTATAGCAAGACCATATAGACAATATGAAGACTGTACGAAGACTATATAGACTATAGGAATACTATACCATATAGACTATAGGAAGACTATATAGACTATAGTAAGACTATAGGAAGACTATATAGTATATAGGAAAACTATATAGACTATAAGAAGACTATATACACTATAGGAACAACATATAGACTATAGGAAGACTATATAGACTATCGGAAGGCTACAGGGACTATAGGAAGACCATATACACAATATGAAGACTGTACGAAGTCTATATAGACTATAGGAATACTATACCATATAGACTATAGGAAGACTATATAGACTATAGTAAGACTATAGGAAGACTATATAGTCTATAGGAAGACTATATAGACTATAAGAAGACTATATACAATATAGGAACAACATATAGACTATAGGAAGACTATATAGACTATAGGATGACTATATAGACTATCGGAAGGCTACAGGGACTAAAGGAAGATAATATAGACAATATGAAGACTGTATGAAGACTATATAGACTATAGGAATACTATACCATATAGACTATAGGAAGACTATATAGACTATAGTAAGACTATACGAAGACTATATAGTCAATAGGAAGACTATATAGTCTATAGGAAGACTATATAGACTATAAGAAGACTATATACACTATAGGAAGAACATATATACTATAGGAAAACTATATAGACTATAGGATGACTATATAGACTATCGGAAGGCTACAGGGACTATAGGAAGACCATATAGACAATATGAAGACTGTACGAAGTCTATATAGGCTATAGGAATACTATACCATATAGACTATAGGAAGACTATATAGACTATAGTAAGACTATAGGAAGACTATATAGTCTATAGGAAGACTATATAGACTAGAAGAAGACTATATACACTATGGGAACAACATATAGACTATAGGAAGACTATATAGACTATAGGATGACTATATAGACTATCGGAAGGCTACAGGGACTATAGGAAGACCATATAGACAATATGAAGACTGTATGAAGACTATATAGACTATAGGAATACTATACCATATAGACTATAGGAATACTATACCATATAGACTATAGGAAGACTATATAGACTATAGGAAGACTATATAGACTATAAGAAGACTATATATACTATAGGAACAACATATAGACTATAGGAAGACTCTATAGACTATAGGAAGACTATATAGTCTATAGGAAGACTATATAGACTATAAAAAGACTATATACACTATAGGAACAACATATAGACTATAGGAAGACTATATAGACTATAGGATGACTATATAGACTATCGGAAGGCTACAGGGACTATAGGAAGACCATATAGACAATATGAAGACTGTATGAAGACTATATATACTATAGGAATACTATACCATATAGACTATAGGAAGACTATATAGACTATAGTAAGACTATAGGAAGACTATATAGTCTATAGGAAGACTATATAGTCTATAGGAAGACTATATAGACTATAAGAAGACTATATACACTATAGGAAGAACATATAGACTATAGGAAGACTATTTAGACTATAGGGTGACTATATAGACTATCAGAAGGCTACAGGGACTATAGGAAGACCATATAGACAATATGAAGACTGTACGAGGACTATATAGACTATAGGAATACTATACCATTTAGACTATAGGAAGACTATATAGACTATAGTAAGACTATAGGAAGACTATATAGTCTATAGGAAGACTATATAGACTATAAGAAGACTATATACACTATAGGAAGAACATATAGACTATAGGAAGACTATATAGACTATAGGATGACTATATAGACTAACGGAAGGCTACAGGGACTATAGGAAGACCATATATACAATATGTAGACTGTACGAAGACTATATAGACTATAGGAATACTATACCATATAGACTATAGGAAGACTATATAGACTATAGGAAGACTATAGGAAGACTATATAGTCTATAAAAAGACTATATAATATATAGGAAAACTATATAGACTATAAGAAGACTATATGCACTATAGGAAGAACATATAGACTATAGTAAGACTATATAGACTATAGGATGACTATATAGACTATCGGAAGGCTACAGGGGCTATATAGACTATAAGAAGACTATATACACTATAGGAACAACATATAGACTATAGGAAGACATATAGACTATAGGAAGACTATATAGTCTATAGAAAGACTATATAGACTATAAAAAGACTATATACACTATAGGAACAACATATACACTATAGGAAGACTATATAGACTATAGGATGACTATATAGACTATCGGAAGGCTACAGGGACTATAGGAAGACCATATAGACAATATGAAGACTGTATGAAGACTATATATACTATAGGAATACTATACCATATAGACTATAGGAGGACTATATAGACTATAGTAAGACTATAGGAAGACTATATAGTCTATAAAAAGGCTATATAGTCTATAGGAAAACTATATAGACTATAAGAAGACTATATGCACTATAGGAAGAACATATAGACTATAGTAAGACTATATAGACTATAGGATGACTATATAGACTATCGGAAGGCTACAGGGGCTATAGGAAGACCATATAGACAATATGAAGACTGTACGAAGACTATATAGACTATAGGAATACTATACCATATAGACTATAGGAAGACTATATAGACTATAGGATGACTATATAGACTATCGGAAGGCTACAGGGACTATAGGAAGACCATATAGACAATATGAAAACTGTATGAAGACTATATAGACTATAGGAATACTATACCATATAGACTATAGGAAGACTATATGGACTATAGTAAGACTATAGGAAGACTATATAGTCTATAGGAAGACTATATAGTCTATAGGAAGACTATATAGTCTATGGGAAGACTTTATAGCTTATAGGAAGACTATATAGACTATAAGAAGACTATATACACTATAGGAACAACATATAGACTATAGGAAGACTATATAGACCATAGGAAGACTATATAGTCTACAGGAAGACTATATAGACTATAAGAAGACTATATACACTATAGGAAGAACATATATACTATAGGAAGACTATATAGACTATAGGATGACTATATAGACTATCGGAAGGCTACAGGGACTATAGGAAGACCATATAGACAATATGAAGACTGTACGAGGTCTATATAGTCTATAGGAATACTATACCATATAGACTATAGGAAGACTATATAGACTATAGTAAGACTATAGGTAGACTATATAGTCTATAGGAAGACTATATAGACTATAAGAAGACTATATACACTATAGGAACAACATATAGACTATAGGAAGACTATATAGACTATAGGATGACTATATAGACCATCGGAAGGCTACAGGGACTATAGGGAGACCATATAGACAATATGTAGACTGTACGAAGACTATATAGACTATAGGAATACTATACCATATAGGCTATAGGAAGACTTTTTTGACTATAGGAAGACTATATAGACTATAAGAATACTATGTAGACTATAAGACGACTATATAATCTATATAGATAATAATAGGAAGACTAGTTATAGCTAGTCTTCAATAGAATGAAGGAATTATTTAGAATTTATATTTCTAGTATTGTCTTTGCTGTGTTCGGCCTTGAACAATTCGATAGCAAAAACAATCCAATTTATTTTCCAATCGAGCAAAACGTTCTTAGCTCGGTAACGATTTCAATTTGGACCAATAATAAGTGGAATTAGAGGGGCAAGCAATGACAAACACAAGTAGTTAGTGAGAATTCAAGTGCGACACAATTAAAAACCGTTTATCGAACGTAAATCGAACGTCGACGAGGAACAAATTCGGCAGGAAGTTCGTCCACGCCTGGATGCTTCCGCAAGTCCGAACCCCAAAAGGAAATTGCAAAAATATGATTAATAAACTATTGTTGAGCTTTGACCGTGTGGGCGAGCCAGATTTAATACCTCAAGGTTCGTTAATTGGTCCACTGCGACAGTTTGGAGAAAACGACAAACTGAGTCTTCTTTCGTCAATCTGTTTCTTTCTCTTTGTCGTCTATTCTAATTTGATTTGATATATCTAGTCTTTTGATTATCTAGCCAAAAAAAAAAATGCAAATGTGTTGAGGAATTCGTTTAATATTCGTTTTAACTTTGACAGTGTTTTCCTAATTTATTCTAAGATTGATGTCCCTGTTGTATCTTCTACTTATTTTAATCCTTTCTACTTATTTATTATTATTATTATTTAGTGCTTAATAAACGGCTGTCCTTCAGGCCCTGACAACAGGCTTTGATGCAACGAACTTCTCACACAACGCATCTCGAGTAACGTGTGCCAAGGAGTAACAGAAGATCTTTCGGGGCCCTCCGGAATATATTAGCTAGCGTGTAGGGTTGACTTTGATAAGTCCTTGTCACTTTTTAAATAGCTTATCTAATCTTGTTTATATAGTCTTGTTTATCTAGTTTTGTCTAATCTTCTAATTCTAAAATCTTCTGTCTAATTTGTCTAAAAAATAACCTTTGCAGATGAGATTTGTTTCAACTGAGTGCAAACTCGGATGATATCTCAAGAAATGATTCGTTAATATTCAAAGTGTAAAGTTAAACAAATAGTGTGTAATAATCGGGTTTAATAAACGTGCGAGTTAGTCCTTGAGGAGTATTTTTAGGCGAGATGGAGTGAGAGAAACGGTCGCTTTAAGATTCGTCTCAGGCGGTAGGTTTTAATTCCATTGATGCGTCAGTGTGTTGTTGTGGCTCGAACTGCTGATGCTGAACGTCTTCGAATGTTTCGAAAGATTTCGCGTTCCATTTCTCGAAAATAGATCGATCATCTTCTAACAAATTTGATTTATAATTTTACACAATGCATGCTAAGTCCAAATTGGTTTTTATGACTAAAGCACTAGCTAAGATTTGATGAAATTTCGTATGTTACTAGCAGGAACATTGAGGAATAAGTATACTAAATTTGAAGTGTGTATTTATTAAACTAGTTGATATTTATGTCTAAAGCAACGATTTAGATAGTTTTTTCGTATCTACGTCTATGTTTTTAGTTATAACTTTCATACTAATTGATTAATTTTGATGAAATTTAGTAATCGAGTAGTGGAAACGTTGAGAAATAAGTGCAGTAAATTTAAAGCTCACATTTAGTAAACTTCCTAAGATACTAAAGTCTGAATGAAGTGTGAAATTAGTTAACTACAGCTCTATCTACAGTTGTACAGTTGTGTAGTCTACAACTACAGTTTTATCTCGTCTTTGTCTAAATTTTAATTCATAATTCTGAAAGTTGTTCATTGATTTTAATGAAATTTAGTAAGCAAGTAGTAGAAACATTGAGAAATAAGTGCAGTAAATTTGAAGCTCACATTTAGTAAACTTCCTAAGATATTAGAGTCTGAATGAACGAATTAGTTGATCTAGAGTTTTATCGTGTCTGTGTCTAGTTGTTCAGTCATAACTTTAAGACTAGTTGATTGACGCATGTCTACATCCACTAAAATGTCAGACATTTTTTAGCAATTTCACCCAAAAATTAAAAAAAAAACTTTTCACGCGACGCCTCCATATGCACTCAACACCCTTAAGTACAAATAAATCTCGAACTTTCTCGTTTATTTTCAACAGTTCTGTTTTGAAAAGGGTTCTCTGATTACTTTACTATTTCCTACCAAAAGTTTTCTTTTAGATTTAGCCTTGCTGACACACTAATACTCACTATTATAATACAAGATTAAACAGACCATCTTAAACAGACAAGTCGGTCTATTCTTGTCTCTCTAGATTTCTTTGTTTAGTCTTGTCTGTTTAGTTTTGTCTGTCTAGACTTGTCTATCTAGTCTTGTCTGTCTAGTCTTGTCTGTCTATTCTTGTCTGTCTAGTCTTGTCTGTCTAGTCTTGTCTGTCTAGTCTTGTCTGTCTATTCTTGTCTGTCTAGTCTTGTCTGTCTAGTCTTGTCTGTCTAGTCTTGTCTGTCTAGTCTTGTCTGTCTATTCTTGTCTGTCTAGTCTTGTCTGTCTAGTCTTGTCTGTCTAGTCTTGTCTGTCTAGTCTTGTCTGTCTATTCTTGTCTGTCTAGTCTTGTCTGTCTAGTCTTGTCTGTCTAGTCTTGTCTGTCTAGTCTTGTCTGTCTAGTCTTGTCTGTCTAGTCTTGTCTGTCTAGTCTTGTCTGTCTAGTCTTGTCTGTCTAGTCTTGTCTGTCTAGTCTTGTCTGTCTAGTCTTGTCTGTCTAGTCTTGTCTGTCTAGTCTTGTCTGTCTAGTCTTGTCTGTCTAGTCTTGTCTGTCTAGTCTTGTCTGTCTAGTCTTGTCTGTCTAGTCTTGTCTGTCTAGTCTTGTCTGTCTAGTCTTGTCTGTCTAGTCTTGTCTGTCTAGTCTTGTCTGTCTAGTCTTGTCTGTCTAGTCTTGTCTGTCTAGTCTTGTCTGTCTAGTCTTGTCTGTCTAGTCTTGTCTGTCTAGTCTTGTCTGTCTAGTCTTGTCTGTCTAGTCTTGTCTGTCTAGTCTTGTCTGTCTAGTCTTGTCTGTCTAGTCTTGTTAAAATCTTGTTAAAATATAGTTCTTCCGTTTTGCGGATACGCTGTTTGTCGTGGATTTCGAAGATCCATTGCGAGCGGGGAACGGGTTTGTAGCAGGTCGGGTTTTTCGGTGAGGAGTTGGGAGTCATGACGAGCTCCGCAAGGATGATCTTGTTGATGGTGAGGATTTTGTGGGCGATACCGAGGTGGAGATTTAGATGCCGAGGTGGAGCGATACCGAGATGGAAGTTTTGGTCGAGGGTGGTCTTTAAGTTGGAGTTTCTGAGCTGGCGGATCAAGTCCAAGCTGATGTTGGTCGCGTAACTGGCGAGGGTAAGTTTTTGGGCCTTCTTAGTTCTCCTTGGCAGTGTTGTGTTTGTTTGGGGTCAGTGGAGGGCGTTGGAAATATTCGAGTGCAGTTGGCGGTTTTCGACGACTTCTGCTTGACCGTTTAGTGTGTTGTTCTAGTCTGTTGCTGCTCGTGGTAGATCAGCTAAATATAAGGTGGACAAAGTTGGGGCAAGAACATTCCCTTGAGGTACCCCCACTGAATTAAAAGCCATTTATGAATGGTTGGTATAGAATCGTTTTGCCACCGGGTGTTTGGTGGCTTGTAAATCTTAAGGATCTTAATTCCCTCTTTGTCGATTATTATTTGGTGGATATCATTGTCCACCGCGGCGGAAATTAACTGGACGTTCTCCATGAGTGATCTAGCATAGGTTGTTATGCCGTGGGCATGGTGGTAGGTGGCGTCAATAATAGTATAGCCGTGAATGATTATAGGGAAAGATCCTATGTTCTAAATCCACCTCCCACCTCATTAAACCTGATTACTACCTCATCAAATCTAATTTCTCCCTGATCAAATCTGATTACTACCTGATCAAACCTAATTACTAGCCGATCAAACCTGATTAGTAGCTGATCAAAGCTGATTACTAACTGATCAAACCTGATTACTAGCTGATCAAACCTGATTACTACCTGATCAAACCTGATTACTAGCTGATCAAACCTGATTACTACCTGATCAAACCTGATTACTAGCTGATCAAACCTGATTAGTAGCTGATCAAAGCTGATTACTACCTGATCAAGCCTGATTACAAGCTGATCAAACCTGATTACTACCTGACTAAACCTGATTACTAACTGATCAAACCTGATTACTACCTGATCAAACCTGATTACTAGCTGATCAAACCTGATTACTACCTGATCAAACCTGATCACTAGCTGATCAAACCTGATCACTAGCTGATCAAACCTGATTACTACCTAATCAAACATGATTACCAGATTAAACGGCGGGGAGGTGGAAGGTGGGAGTAATCAGGTTTGATCAGGTAATAATTAGGTTTAATGAGGTTGGAGACGGATTTAGAACATATAATTTTTCGTCGGTCAATCGGGCGAATGCCCGGGTCCCACGGACTAGGGGGCTCCACAGTGGCTGCAGATCGATTCTGAGACGACTGACGTGTGGCGTTTCGCGAATTTCAAAGGGGGACCGCACCACGTGGGTTTTAAAAAGGCTCTGATTTGACATTTTTATGCCGCCGGAGGCGGCAAATCTTGAGTATTTTAACCGCGCGTCTTCGATGACCTAACTGTGAAAGTCCGTCCGCACGTTGCGCATCCCCAAGTTTCGTCCTCCGTCCTGCCGCGCCCCTCCGGGGATCCAAAACCCACCCTAAAATCGTGTTTTTTGCGGAAACGGCCCGACGGAAGCGGCGGCGGGGGTGCAAAACGGGAATGTACATTTTTCCGGTGTAGAACCGAGATCCCCGTCGAGCGGCGCCATTTTCGCGACTCAACTCCCCCAGGTTCGAACGCACCAGACCGAAAACTAAAATCACGATATTTTACTTTTGAGTCGCATTTTTTGTTGGATCCCATTTTTTCCCCGAATCCTCTAGCCGCCGCCACGCCACGTTTTTAGAGCCCTCGCTCGCCGTCCTGCGACGTCCCGTTCACCTTGTGTAAGAGCAAATAAATGATTTTTTTTGCCGATTTTGCAATAACTTGCACGGACGCCCAGGACTTATTTGATGGGCTCCAGGTCGCCGGTTGGGTTCGTTCTCTTCAGAGCACTCGCGCGCAACCATTCCGGCAAGAATTTTTAAACTGCGACGACTTTTTTGTTAATCTACGGCAGCTTGAAGAGAAAAATGCGCAAAAAGTGAGAAAAACCAGAGGCGTTTTGCGGGGGTACATAGAACTTCGGAACCAATTGACTGATCGGAACTGGACCGGTGCCGTTCGATCGGCTATAGAACCTTTTAGTTTGTTTGGGAGTTTAATCCCGATTGTGCCCAAGATGGCGTCGCGACGCCATTAAGACGACGTTTTTTGGACATCCAGGAAAAGTCCCACGGAACCGCCAACTTGAACTCTGCGGGAACGGTTTCGCGCGATTCCCGCAGGGAATTGAACGTTTCATCTTTTAATGCAAGCGGCATCGCGCTGCGTCGTTTGCAACCGTCTCGACGCTCGCCCAAACTCGACGTATTTTATTTACTGGGGGCCCCACCTCAATATATATGCCCGGGGCCTCCAAATCCAAATGACGGCGCTGCCTCCGGGAACTATCGTCGGTTCGCTGGTAAGGTGATTGCGGTAGGTAAGAAACACATACCAAGAGGTTTTCGGAAGGCAAATATCTCAGGCTGGACATAGGAGAGCGACACAAGGAATTTATCGAATCTAGCGACACGGAGTTTGTCGACGAACTAATAGTTTATATAATGGAAGATTGCAGAAATGGCGAGAGGCAGTGGAGGAAATGGATTTGTTCCAGCTATTTTCCAGCCGCAAGGCCTGGTCTGTCTTAAGTGAACTTGGTGGCAGCACCGCCGTCACTAAACCCAAGGAAATAATCTCGTCCAAAAAAATATAGTCTATACATCTAGAGCACCATCAGTTAAGGAACACTCTCGCCGCGTAAAGCGCGAATACACAAACCTGAGGGAAACTGCTAACACCAATCCGTCTCCTGCTCAGTTCACACTGGATTAAATTAATGAGACCATCGGAAGTCTGAAGACGGGGAAAGCCCCAGGCTTCAGTTCCTTGAGTCAATTGCGGCCCCAATGCCAGAAAATGGCTACAAAGATTTCTCAACAGCATCTTGCAATCAGGAACTCTCCCTCAAAATTATAGGACTCCGGTGAAACCAGATCACCTTCCAAGTAGTTATCGTCTCATTGCTCTACAGAGTGCAACGTACAAGATATTGGAAAAACTTTTATATCACAGAATAAGCCAAACAATTCTGAAGTCGAACAAGCTGTCTTCCGTCCAGACCGCAGCTGCTATAATCAAGTCCTTGCTCTTACCAATTTCATCGAAAAGAGATTCCAAGAGGGCCTGAAAACAGTCGTCTTCGTAGACCTTACAGCAGCCTATGATACCGTGTGGAGAGAGGAGATGCTTCTGAAACTATTAACTACAATACGGTGCACAAAAACGACTAATATGCTCGCCAAAAAGAACACTGAACAACGGGTTACCTCAAGGATCTGTGTTGGCTCCCTTACTTTTCAACCTGTATATAGCGGATCTGTCTCATACCACGTCCAGGAAATTTAGATGACCTTGCGATTGGCGCGCAACACAAGAACACCACCGCAACAGAAAATACCTTAACGAATGATCTTAACACACTGGGAGTCCATTTTCGAGAATGGAGGTTGAAGCCTAGCACGACCAAATTGAGTCTTGTTGCTTTCTCCTAAACAACAAAATGACCAACACAAGGCTTAATGTGTATTTCGACGGAGCACTTCTACCCCATAACCCAACCTCAAAATATCTTGAACCGAACTTTAACTTACAAGAAACATCTCTCCAACACGGCTGCAAAATTGAAAACGAGATATAATTTCTTACAAAAGGTAGCAGGAATAACATGGGGTGCTGCTGCAGACACTCTGAAAACTCTGTTTACTTTATCAGTATGGATCACAGTATGGATCAGCAGTCAAACTGTCATATCAAATTAGTGGATGTACAACTAAATGACTCTATGCACAACATTTCTATGCACCACTGTACTGGTTATTTGCTCTAAGTCATATCGAGCTCCCAGACCTATTCCGCTCCCTACTTCAGTATTCTGTTTAGTTTAGTCTGTTTAGTTTGTCTAATCTGTTCAGTATTGTCTATTTAATCTATGTAATTTTGTCTATCTAGTCTATCTAAGTTTGTGTGTCTAGTCTTGTCTATCTAGTTGCATTTGTACCTAGAATGTTATCTGTTTAGTCTTATAGCGTCTATAAGTTGTAGGTTTAAGACATTATTTCGAATCTAAATAGCAATTTAACATTGTGTGTTGGATGCTGGAAGATTCGGTAATTAATTGGGTTTGGTGTGTGTAAGTGGAGCACTCAAGACTGGGTAGTGTCGGTGGTGTAGACGTACGAAAATAGCTTTCAATTTGTAACTTATGGCTGCTAGCACTTATTTTGACGTAACCGTCAAAAACTAGACGCCCCGAAAATTCGAAAGTCTAAATTTAACTCGCAGAAAGAATGGCTTTGAATTATTTTCGTTTTGGGCTGGAATTTCGTAAAATTCATCAAAATTAAACAAAGCTCAAACACTAGCTCAAACTGGCAGAAAGGTCTTATGGTCGATGGCCATTTATTCCCTTTTGGTGACAATAAAGACTATTATTACTACTAGCTCAAATTTAATGTTAAAGCTTTAATAACTAATGTATTATATTCCTTGGAATATTAGGTAATTCGTTGATATATATATATATCCAAACATTTAACTAATTTAAGTTTCGTCTAAACCAAAACTAGCTCTATTAAGCAACGAAATCTCGTCCAAACTAATCGTTTTCTGAAAGAATTCCTACTTTATCTCATTCCATTCCGTGCATTTGGAGAATGTTTGTAAAGCTTCCCTCTATTACTTCGATAAGGGACTCGTCCCATCCATCGGATGGCATGCCAGAAAAGTTGCTGATGTAATTAGTTGCTTCGATATAAAAAATGAAAAACATTAGAAAATCCAGTTATAGTTAAAGTTTTTAAAAGGAATTTCTTCTAAAATTAAGCCAAGTATTTCCTGTCGCGCGATCCAAAAATAATTACCGATATTATCTGGCGTAAGGGAGGCTGTCGGTTTTAAGTTTCAGAGTTTGTGTCCATTGTTACATCTGCAGATGCTCCCTAACAATAGATAAGAGTAATTGAGCCCCAAAAACATTCGACGTGAATTTGTTTATTCATATTTAATTGAAACATTTTCGAGTTTTGTTTCGGGGTGGATAGCTTTTTTATACGTCGGCGGCAGATGGTTTCACTTTCACCCAGGCCTTTCGTTAATTAGTCTTTTTGGCCCTTAAATTCGTTTTTTTAGGGGCGAAGATTAAATATTAATGACTCCATAAATATTACTTTTACTCATTTAACAAACAACGAAAAGACAAAACTAAATAGACAAGACTACAAACTTAAAACAAACGGAACACAGCCTGAATATATAAATATATTCAGCCTTTCCGGAGCTCTATAAAAATTCTCACAATTACCAAAACAAATCTCACATGCAATTTGTAAGTTATTTTACAGCTTTTAGTCCACCTTCGTGGCACTCAACAAAAACCCTAAAAATAACATTGTTTTTAAGATCATGTCCTTCCGATACCTTGGATAGCCATCTGTGGACGCGTTTCGAGAGTCGTTTCGAGTTTTGGTAGTCCTAGAAAGAATCAATAATTGTTATAGAGCTCCGGAAAGGCTGAATATATTTATATATTCAGGCTGTGTTTCGTTTGTTTATAAGTTTGTATGATTATCTAGGATGGTTTCACCAATTTTATCTTACAAAACAAGACTAGATAATTCCTTTGCTTCCAGTGTGTTTAATCCGAAAGTTGTTTTAAAACGGTTTTTCTTTGAGTTTGTTAATGAGATAAGCAATTAATTCGCCCAGACAGTCGTTTGGATAAATACAAAGACGATATTAAAGCCGATTAAATTCCATAAGCGATTATAAACCGCGAATCATAATGTCGCCATTCATAAAAATCTAGGTTGCGTCGCAACATTTGTCCATTAACAATTTATTCGTTTTCTCGCAGTTTCTTCCCCTCGCATGTAATATCCATTAGACACGGCTGGAGAAATGAGTTTTTTTCTTCTGCTTCTTAGACTAGACCAACGGGTTTTATATAAACATCGTTTATTAAAACGTAAACCTTCCAGTATTTAGGGTGGTTTCGATAAAACAGCTGCGTTTTCATTTCGAATACAGACACACAAATACAAGTTCCAATTAACTTTTTCCTTTCATTATAGCATTCATAACGTACTCTAATCGGTTACAACTTTATCAATTTTATTAATGAGTGCTAACATCTGACACCAAAATTTACTAAATGCACATACAAAATTTAATACATTTAGTACTTACGTATTAACGTCACCACCGCCAACCAATCTACACCTAAAATTGTTATGATAAATCATAAAATAAAACATTTTATTTAAATTTAAAACATTTTTAAAACTCAAAATACTTACCCTTGACAGATAAATCAGATTTATCTTGACAGATAAATCAAGACAACATACGCGCGGCAGCGCGAACTCTCGATCCAATATATAGCGGTGGTGGCGTTAATACCGTACATTTATTGCACTCTTGCACACTTACTCAGTAAAATTTTTTGAACAAAAGTTTAACAGTTGTGGCAAGGTAAACACAATTAGTATTAGATCGCAAACAAAATTTAGTTTTGGCCTTTGTGTAGAAGCGCATTCTTCCGGCAAATTTCTCCGAATTTCAGGTAAACTCTACCTGGATCGGGTGATTGAAAGCCCCCGCAGAAGGTGTCGGTCCAAGCAGACACATGCTCCGTCCGATGGCCCAACGAACGGAGCAAACCAGCTGCCCTTATTATCGCAATTAAGCCGAATTGTCCGATGTCAATAACCTTATTTACGAAAATACGGGTCCCACATACCCGAACATCAATCTAACACACGAAGACGTAATTTCAGACGTTTTATCTTCTTCCCGATTTGAGGCTTCGATTAAAGGGTAAACCTTCATCCTCCGGATATCATTAATCCCATTCATACGAAACGCAAAATCATCGACACACAGCAAATTACTTTCTATTCAAAATCACCACTTGAACTAGACGGTGAAGTTTGAGAAGGAAATGTTAGTCTTAATTCTTTACAGACGTTTCTGTCTTGAAAACAAAAAAGCTTGAGTTAACAAACCAACAACATGTGTGAAACGAAGTTTCTGGAAGAACTTGATTCGCAAAAATTATTTTCAGTTTTTAGATGTAAGGACTTAACTGAGATTTATAATTTTGCAAGAAAATTCAGGAATTTGTAAAAGCATAGATAATCATATAAACTTAATAAATCCGAAACACAGACGGAATATATAAATATATTCAACCTTTCCGAAGCTCTATAAAACTAATGAGTATTTTTACGACTAATCTCATATGAAATTCAGTTATTTTATAGCTTTCAGTCAGTTTTCATTTAGTCAGTTATTTTATAGCTTTCAGTCCACCTTCGTGGCACTCACAACAAAAACTAGGAAAATAAAATTGTTTTTAAGATCATGTCTTTCCGATAAGTGGATAGCCTCTGTAGACGCGTTTCGAGATTTATCACTCATCAGTACAGCTTTGCTTTTATAAACAACAATTTGTAAAGTCCTTAAAAGACTCATTAGTTTTATAGAGCTGCGGAAAGGTTGAATATATTTATATATTCAGGCAGTGTTCCGAAATTATTAAATTTGCAAGAGAATCTTAAAGTCCGATTATATAAAATTCTGTACCAAATTGCAATTTAAATTTTTGAAGATCATTACTAGACTTAACAACTTTCTGGCCTATTTATAAACTATTATTGATTGAAACTTTTCCATACCTGTTCGATTGAAAAAATAATTCAATAAATTGCAAATATTATTGAAAGTAAACAGACGATATTTTTTCGCATTAAATAATCCGTTTCGCCATTTACTCCATATTTGTCTCTATTGCTCAAGGCTTTGCAGCAGCAATTACAACTAATTGGCCTATCTAAATGCCACATTAATAATTTCTGCATTTCCATTCGTTGTTTCCTGCTGGACCGACCCGTGATCTACGGCTGCCAATTTGCATTCGCGAATTCATTTGCAACTTCAGTTTGCAATGATTTATTAAGCTCGCAAAATTCGTTAAATTTCAGGAACAAATTTTCAGCAATTCGAGAACATTCAGAAATCTACATAAAACAAAACGGTTGCTTGCTTTGCAATCTTTTGTCGCCATCGATTCGTGAATGTCTCACAGAGTTCAGTTGAACACAATTTCCATCTACAAGGCAAATCCATTAAAATAATAATTCATATTTTTTTGCAGCACATATTGCCAATTCAGCACATATTGCGAATACAAAGTGGCTAAACAGACAAGGCTAAACAGACAAGACTAGACAGACAAGACTAAACAGACAAGACTAGACAGACAAGACTAGACAGACAAGACTAGACAGACAAGACTAGACAGATAAGACTAGACAAACAAGACTAGACAGACAAGACTAGACAGACAAGACTAGACAGACAAGACTAGACAGACAAGACTAGACAGACAAGACTAGACAGACAAGACTAGACAGACAAGACTAGACAGACAAGACTAGACAGACAAGACTAGACAGACAAGACTAGACAGACAAGACTAGACAGACAAGACTAGACAGACAAGACTAGACAGACAAGACTAGACAGAAAAGACTAGACAGACAAGACTAGACAGACAAGACTAGACAGACAAGACTAGACAGACAAGACTAGACAGACAAGACTAGACAGACAAGACTAGACAGACAAGACTAGACAGACAAGACTAGACAGACAAGACTAGACAGACAAGACTAGACAGACAAGACTAGACAGACAAGACTAGACAGACAAGACTAGACAGACAAGACTAGACAGACAAGACTAGACAGACAAGACTAGACAGACAAGACTAGACAGACAAGACTAGACAGACAAGACTAGACAGACAAGACTAGACAGACAAGACTAGACAGACAAGACTAGACAGACAAGACTAGACAGACAAGACTAGACAGACAAGACTAGACAGACAAGACTAGACAGACAAGACTAGACAAACAAGACTAGACAGACAAGACTAGACAGACAAGACTAGACAGACAAGACTAGACAGACAAGACTAGACAGACAAGACTAGACAGACAAGACTAGACAGACAAGACTAGACACACAAGACTAGACAGACAAGACTAGACAGACAAGACTAGACAGACAAGACTAGACAGACAAGACTAGACAGACAAGACTAGACAGACAAGACTAGACAGACAAGACTAGACAGACAAGACTAGACAGACAAGACTAGACAGACAAGACTAGACAGACAAGACTAGACAGACAAGACTAGACAGACAAGACTAGACAGACAAGACTAGACAGACAAGACTAGACAGACAAGACTAGACAGACAAGACTAGACAGACAAGACTAGACAGACAAGACTAGACAGACAAGACTAGACAGACAAGACTAGACAGACAAGACTAGACAGACAAGACTAGACAGACAAGACTAGACAGACAAGACTAGACAGACAAGACTAGACAGACAAGACTAGACAGACAAGACTAGACAGACAAGACTAGACAGACAAGACTAGACAGACAAGACTAGACAGACAAGACTAGACAGACAAGACTAGACAGACAAGACTAGACAGACAAGACTAGACAGACAAGACTAGACAGACAAGACTAGACAGACAAGACTAGACAGACAAGACTAGACAGACAAGACTAGACAGACAAGACTAGACAGACAAGACTAGACAGACAAGACTAGACAGACAAGACTAGACAGACAAGACTAGACAGACAAGACTAGACAGACAAGACTAGACAGACAAGACTAGACAGACAAGACTAGACAGACAAGACTAGACAGACAAGACTAGACAGACAAGACTAGACAGACAAGACTAGACAGACAAGACTAGACAGACAAGACTAGACAGACAAGACTAGACAGACAAGACTAGACAGACAAGACTAGACAGACAAGACTAGACAGACAAGACTAGACAGACAAGACTAGACAGACAAGACTAGACAGACAAGACTAGACAGACAAGACTAGACAGACAAGACTAGACAGACAAGACTAGACAGACAAGACTAGACAGACAAGACTAGACAGACAAGACTAGACAGACAAGACTAGACAGACAAGACTAGACAGACAAGACTAGACAGACAAGACTAGACAGACAAGACTAGACAGACAAGACTAGACAGACAAGACTAGACAGACAAGACTAGACAGACAAGACTAGACAGACAAGACTAGACAGACAAGACTAGACAGACAAGACTAGACAGACAAGACTAGACAGACAAGACTAGACAGACAAGACTAGACAGACAAGACTAGACAGACAAGACTAGACAGACAAGACTAGACAGACAAGACTAGACAGACAAGACTAGACAGACAAGACTAGACAGACAAGACTAGACAGACAAGACTAGACAGACAAGACTAGACAGACAAGACTAGACAGACAAGACTAGACAGACAAGACTAGACAGACAAGACTAGACAGACAAGACTAGACAGACAAGACTAGACAGACAAGACTAGACAGACAAGACTAGACAGACAAGACTAGACAGACAAGACTAGACAGACAAGACTAGACAGACAAGACTAGACAGACAAGACTAGACAGACAAGACTAGACAGACAAGACTAGACAGACAAGACTAGACAGACAAGACTAGACAGACAAGACTAGACAGACAAGACTAGACAGACAAGCCTAGACAGACAAGACTAGACGGACAAGACTAGACAGACAAGACTAGACAGACAAGACTAGACAAGACTAGACAAGACTAGACAGACGAGACTAGACAAGACTAGATAGACAAAACTAATCACACAAGACTAGACAGACAAGACTAGACAGACAAGATTAGACGGACAAGACTAGATAGACAATCCTAATTGGTTACTATATCATTTTATTGAATCTTTTTACGAGTATATGAGTTATTGTTTGTTATTTATTAAGTCTTTTGCCGAGAATTCGCATTGCGTCACCTCTGTGACACGTAATTAGAGACAGATGATAAAATAATTGGATTTCTGCCAAACGGTCAATAACCCCAGTGGCAGACTTTATCAGTTTATTTTGATATTAAACATTAGTAATACTACTAATACAGACTTATTGATGTTTACATTGAGACGTGGAGATAAATGAAACTAAACTCGTTTCCTACAAGAACTTGCGGTTACGGGGAGTTTATAGAATTTGTAGTTTAGTTACTGAGATCTATAAGAAAATGAAAATTTAATATAAATTATTTACTAGTGAAAGATGTAAAAGAAAAATGCAGCAGTGAGTGAAGTCCGTGCATGTATAAAAAGTGAAATTTGAATGATCGTGAAATCTAAACTAATTGTATGAAACACAAAACGAGATTTTTTGAAAACGGTGTAATATATAGTTTTTCGCTGTTGCCGTCCGGGGTTTTACAAACCTCTCTGAAACTACAAACTCCAACGAAACCAGTTTCGGCACACTGAAACTTGACGACAAGACGAGGAAAATGATGTATAAATTGTTTAGAAATATTCAAGAAATTCTGAATACAAATTTTCCAGAATTTCGACTTCACAAGTCTATATCTCGAGGTAATTAAAAACCGATTGCGGCATCGTTTCAGGAGGTCATTTCCCTACGGATGCACTTATATATTCTTAATAATAATTATTAGGGATTATAATCCTTAGTTTCCCAGTTCTCAAATTTCGCGATATTGGCAATTTTGTGAAGTCATATTTCGCGAACAGAAGGGGTTAACGAAATGCAATTTGCATATCTACAACCAGCAAGGAAAACACTTTCAGGCACACTTTGAAATTTTCCATTCACTTTGTAAATAACGTTTTTAAGAAAATACATTATCGCGCATTTCCGTCACATTTCCCGACGCAATAACTTTTGAACGGCTCATCACAGAGACTTCACCAATCGATTCAGCGTCCCAAAATTAGTCGAAAAACATATAATATTCCCTAAGAAGCTTTCAGTTAAGAAATACTATCGACACGGGAGTCTAGACTGCGGAAATGCGAGAAAACCGATTTTGTGAAAATCGTTATTTTTTGAGTTACAGCAAAATTTAAAAAAAACCGGCCAAGTGCGAGTTGTGACTCGCGCACCGAGGGTTCCGTACAAACTTGAAAGTAAGGTATCTTTAGGAGGACCTAACTGTATGCAACCCACATGCTTCTGGTGCCTGATAATACCAAGTTTCTAATAGTAAATTCGCATTTTTCTTGTAATTAAACTACATATTTACGGTTTTCAGATTTTTCCCTTTACATGTGCTGTAAGACACCGCCAAATTTTATGATTCTAGGGCAACGGGAAGTACCCTATAGGTTTTGATTCCCTTGTGAAATCGCAAAATATGCGACATAAACGGTCCTATCTTTTGATCGCGTTGACTTACAAGTTTGATTTTTTCACAGCTGAAAGAGACCGCGGATCCGAGTATTTGATACAAATTTCAACTTGTTACCTCTACGCGTTCCTGAGAAAAATGGTCTTGACAGACAGACAGACGGACAACAAAGTGATCCTATAAGAGTTCCGTTTTCGGTAAAAAACGTTCCTGAAATCATTTTTGCTGCTGATTACAGATATGCAAATTATATTTCGCTAGCTCTTTCCGTTCAATGTCTGCAAGAATTGAAGAAATTTTTAAGAAATTTCGGCGCTCGACTAGAGATCTCGGAAAATCGTGAATTTCCCGCGGACAATCTTAGTGTATTAATAGGAAAATAACCTTCTGAATTAGTCTCAGCATTTTCTTCGTAAAATTTCAATTAAGGTTTGTACAATGTGCAAATCCATTTCCCACAGCATCAAATTTTGTGGGCATCCGAGCGATTCCACTGTTGTTAAACCCTAATGCAGAGCCTGAAATATCGTTTTAATGTTCGAAACAGAGAATCGTTAATTAAATAGGGCAATAAACAAAGCTGCACCTTTGAAAACGAGTGGCGTAAATTATTTTTCTGGGCGAAACACGCCCAGGCGAATTTGGAAATTATTCATTTTTACTGAAAACGAAATTGAGTTTTTGTTCAAACAGAAATTGGATTGTAAACGGGGTTGGAGCACGCCAAGCAGAATTGGGTTAAATAATCTAATGGAAACGCGGAGAAATTAAGGCTTGATTTCCAATTCTTGTTTTAGGGTAATCAAGAAAAAGCTCCGTTTGATTTATAGTTTTATCTGCATATAGTTTTTATTTTCCACTCAAATCAAGGAAAATTGTTTCCCCAATTTACTTCACAAAACACGAACAATTTTTGCGTTTCTTATATTCCAACGCACTTTTCTGGCGTAAACTCGGCAATAAAACGAAAACGCTCCAATTAAACGTTTCTTTTAATTTTTATTACGAAAATATGCCTCGCTCATAACTTCTCCTAGCATTAATAATTCATCAAAACTGAACCCATTAAAAAATTCCTTTTTATTCCTCTTCTCTCGGAATTAATGCATTGCTCACAAACCAATTCAACTGCCCAATTTAGAAACTTGTCTTCGTTAAATTAGTCTTGTTAGACAAACTATGTCTTCGTCATATTACTCGTATTATACAAGATATGGTTCTTTAAAAACGTGGTCTCTCTAGTAGCAAAATGCTGGAGCCACACCGTACTAATAACTATGTTTTATTTATGTTTTTAGTCAATTAACGCCGGCGTGTACCACTGGTGGTACACGTTGCCCGCTAAACTTAAACACAAAACCGTGAGCCGGCGTCAACGTGATAAAGAACATAGTTTCCTTAATGCTTTTCTTAAAACATGTTTGTTCTATACTAGTCTTGCTAGACAAGATACGTCTTTGTGAAATTAGTCTTGTTAGACAAGATATGGTTTTCTAGAGCTGGTATAGATTTTAGATTTGCACAAACATGCTCGTCCTATTACTAGTCTTGTTAGACATGTCTTAGCCAAATTAGTCTTATTAGGCAAGATATGAGTTTCTAGAGCTGGTAAAATTGTAAGCTCCACAAACAAAGATGGATAGACATTTGTTCAATACTAATCTTGTTAGACAAGATATGTTTTCGTGAAATTTGTCTTGTTAGACTAGATGGGTGCCAGCACTGGTAAAGTTTCATCGACAAAGTACGCAGATAGACAATAGTATATTAAAGGACGAGTTCGGTAAGCGCGATTTTACAACACGCGTCACAAGTTTGGAAAACGACGAGATTAGCGAGGAGTTTTCTAATGGTCAAGTGCTGAAAAATCGCGCTTATTGAACTCATTCTTTAAACCATTTTTAGGGTTCCGTACCGAAAACGGAACCCTTATAGGATCACTTTGTTGTCCGTCTGTCTGTCTGTCTGTCCGTCCGTCCGTCTGTCTGTTTGTCAAGACCATTTTTCTCAGGAACGCGTAGAGGTAACAAGTTGAAATTTGTATCAAATACTCGGGTCTGCGGTCTCTTTCAGCTGTGAAAAAATCAAACTTGTAAGTCAACGCGATCAAAAGATATGACCGTTTATGTCGCATATTTTGCGATTTCACAAGGGCATCAAAACCTATCTAGTACTTCCAGTTGACCTAGAATCATTAAATTTGGCAAGAAGAGGTGTCTTACAGCACATGTAAAGGGAAAAATATGTAAATTGTAGTTTAATTACAAGAAAAATGCGAATTTACTATTAGAAACTTATGAAAATACTGTAATGTGTTGCGTGGTATTGTCAGGCACCAGAAGCATATGGGTTGCATACAGTTAGGTCCTCCTAAAGATACCTTACTTACAAGTTTGTACGGAACCCTCGGCGAGTCACAACTCGCACTTGGCCGGTTATTTTTTTATATTTTGCGCCCTTTTATGCCATTTCTAAATAAGAAAATCGCCGATGCATATTGAGAAAATTGTATCGCACTCGGCGAGCCATAACCGCACGCATATGAGTGCTGTTATGAGTCCATTACAGACGCAAAATAGAAAAACATATTTACTTTATATTATTCTTGTTAAACAAGAAACATTGCTGAGTCTAAATATATATATATATATATATATATATATATATATATATATATATATATATATATATATATATATATATATATATATATAAATATGCATTGCTGGATATTCGAGTCTAATCACAACAACTCAAATTCTGTTATTTTATTCAGGAAATATTAACGGTAATCTTCGTGGTCTGTGTATGGACGCAGAGAATTATTGAAAACGTTTCATATGGATTGTCGAGTGCGAACGTTGCGCGATAATCGTTACCAATTATTACAAATTGTGTTCGTGAAGTGACCTCATCGACGGGATGATGTAAGTCGCGCGAATTTCGTCACGGCCGTTAAATATTTGTGTTTCTCGGCGGATCAAAGGCGGAGGCGGCGAAGGGACCGCCTGACCCAGTTCCGCGACGAGCCCTGCACGCTGAGGGCGAATAAATTTCACTCGGATAACAATCTTCCCGGCGCACACAAAGAAATATCGAGTTCGTTTCACTTTCCTCAAATTACACAAAGCTCGTTCTGAGGCTAAAGGAAAAGGGAAACCCTACAAATAGATAGATGGATGGGGCTTAGAGCAGGGGCGCTCAGACTTATACAATCAATGATCGACCATAAATGCATTAGACGATCGACTAATATACAAGAGTTTGGTAAAGGGTTTAGTACACATTTTACAAATCGAATGTTAGACTAGACAAAACAATCTAAAACCCAATAATTTCTGCAAAAAGTCCAAATTTTCTAATCTAAAACCAATTTGTTAATATTTTGAAAAATAAGGCAACGACATATCAATGAAGATGAGGTTGAAATTTTACAAAATTAGCATTTGCAGACTGACTATTTTGCTCACTGTGCGACTATTTGGAGGAATTTTGCAAATCTAAAAACCACAAATTTCTCCAAAAAGTCCAAATTTTAAAAATATAAAACCAATTTGTTAATATTTTGAAAAATAATGCAACGACATATCAATGAAGATAAGGTTGAAATTTTATAAAATTAACATTTGTAGACTCGTACTATTTTCCACACTGTGCGACTATTTAGAGGAATTTTGGAAATCTAAAAACTACAAATTTCTCCAAAAAGTCCAAATTTTGAAAATGTAGAACCAACTTGTTAATATTTAGAAAAATAAGGTAACGACATATCAATGAAGATGTGGTTGAAATTTTACAAAATTAACATTTGTAGACTCTAACTATTTTCCTCACGACTACTTGGAGAAATATCAAAAATCTAAAAACCACAAATTTCTTCAAAAAGTCCAAATTTTGAAAATCTAAAATCAATTTGTTAATATTTTGAAAAATAAGGCAACGATATATCAATGAAGATGAGGTTGACATTTTACAAAATTAACATTTGTAGACTCTATTTTCTTCATTGTGCGACTATTTGGAGGAATTTCGGAAATCTAAAAATCAAAGATTACTCCAAAAAGTCAAAATTTTGAAAATATGAAACCGTTTGAATCTTAAAACAGTAAACAGACGACAAGGCTAGGCAGACAACACTATATAGACAAAATTAGACAGACAAATATACACAGACAAGACTAGACAAACAAGAGTATACAGACAAGACTAAACAGACAATGCTAGACAGACCAGATAGAGAAGGCTAGATATACAAGACTAGTCAGATAAGACTAGACAGACAAGACTAGACAGACAAGAATAGACAGACGAGATTAGACTGAGTAGATTATACAGACATTAAACATTTTCTTGTTTAACTCGATTCTTGTGAGTAACGTTCGGTCTGGCAGTTCAAGTCTAATTAGTGAAATTAGGACGGATCTGTGACCATGATCTTATAATTGCCATTAAATTTTATTGCGGAAATCTATTACGAAGTCAACAAAACACATTTTCTAATGTACTCATCCACAGCCTTTTTTTCAATTTAACAAAAACAACTTGCTGGTTTAGTCTTGTTCGTCTAGTCTTGTCTGACTATTCTTGTCTGTCTAGTCTTGTCTGTCTAGTCTTGTCTGTCTAGTCTTGTCTGTCTAGTCTTGTGTGTTTAGTCTTGTCTATCTAGTCTTGTCTGTCTAGTCTTGTGTGTTTAGTCTTGTCTGTCTAGTTTTGTCTGTCTAGTTTTGTCTGCTTAGTCTTGTCTGTCTAGTCTTGTCTGTCTAGTCTTGTGTGTTTAGTCTTGTCTGTCTAGTCTTGTCTGTCTAGTTTTGTCTGCTTGGTCTTGTCTGTCTAGTCTTGTCTGTCTAGTCTTGTCTGTCTAGTCTTGTCTGTCTAGTCTTGTCTGTCTAGTCTTGTCTGTCTAGTCTTGTCTGTCTAGTCTTGTCTGTCTAGTCTTGTCTGTCTAGTCTTGTCTGTCTAGTCTTGTCTGTCTAGTCTTGTCTGTCTAGTCTTGTCTGTCTAGTCTTGTGTGTTTAGTCTTGTCTGTCTAGTCTTGTCTGTCTAGTCTTGTCTGTCTAGTCTTGTGTGTTTAGTCTTGTCTGTCTAGTCTTGTCTGTCTAGTCTTGTGTGTTTAGTCTTGTCTGTCTAGTCTTGTCTGTCTAGTCTTGTCTGTCTAGTCTTGTGTGTTTAGTCTTGTCTGTCTAGTCTTGTCTGTCTAGTTTTGTCTGCTTTTTCTTGTCTGTCTAGTCTTGTCTGTCTAGTCTTGTGTGTTTAGTCTTGTCTGTCTAGTCTTGTCGGTCTAGTTTTGTCTGCTTGGTCTTGTCTGTCTAGCCTTGTCTGTCTAGTCTTGTCTGTCTAGTCTTGTCTGTCTAGTCTTGTCTGTCTAGTCTTGTCTGTCTAGTCTTGTCTGTCTAGTCTTGTCTGTCTAGTCTTGTCTGTCTAGTCTTGCCTGTCTAGTCTTGTCTGTCTAGTCTTGTCTGTCTAGACTTGTCTGTCTAGTCTTGTCTGTCTAGTCTTGTCTGTCTAGTCTTGTCTGTCTAGTCTTGTCTGTCTAGTCTTGTCTGTCTAGTCTTGTCTGTCTAGTTTTGTCTGCTTAGTCTTGTCTGTCTAGTCTTGTCTGTCTAGTCTTGTCTGTCTAGTCTTGTCTGTCTAGTCTTGTCTGTCTAGTCTTGTGTGTTTAGTCTTGTCTGTCTAGGCTTGTCGGTCTAGTTTTGTCTGCTTGGTCTTGTCTGTCTAGTCTTGTCTGTCTAGTCTTGTCTGTCTAGTCTTGTCTGTCTAGTCTTGTCTGTCTAGTCTTGTCTGTCTAGTCTTGTCTGTCTAGTCTTGTCTGTCTAGTCTTGTCTGTCTAGTCTTGTCTGTCTAGTCTTGTCTGTCTAGTCTTGTCTGTCTAGTCTTGTCTGTCTAGTCTTGTCTGTCTAGACTTGTCTGTCTAGTCTTGTCTGTCTAGTCTTGTCTGTCTAGACTTGTCTGTCTAGTCTTGTCTGTCTAGTCTTGTCTGTCTAGTCTTGTCTGTCTAGTCTTGTCTGTCTAGTCTTGTCTGTCTAGACTTGTCTGTCTAGTCTTGTCTGTCTAGTCTTGTCTGTCTAGACTTGTCTGTCTAGTCTTGTCTGTCTAGTCTTGTCTGTCTAGTCTTGTCTGTCTAGTCTTGTCTGTCTAGTCTTGTCTGTCTAGTCTTGTCTGTCTAGTCTTGTCTGTCTAGACTTGTCTGTCTAGTCTTGTCTGTCTAGTTTTGTCTGTCTAGTCTTGTCTGTCTAGTCTTGTCTGTCTAGTCTTGTCTGTCTAGTCTTGTCTGTCTAGTCTTGTCTGTCTAGTCTTGTCTGTCTAGTCTTGTCTGTCTAGTCTTGTCTGTCTAGTCTTGTCTGTCTAGTCTTGTCTGTCTAGTCTTGTCTGTCTAGTTTTGTCTGCTTAGTCTTGTCTGTCTAGTCTTGTCTGTCTAGTCTTGTCTGTCTAGACTTGTCTGTCTAGACTTGTCTGTCTAGTCTTGTCTGTCTAGTCTTGTCTGTCTAGTTTTGTCTGCTTAGTCTTGTCTGTCTAGTCTTGTCTGTCTAGACTTGTCTGTCTAGTCTTGTCTGTCTAGTTTTGTCTGTCTAGTCTTGTCTGTCTAGTCTTGTCTGTCTAGTCTTGTCTGTCTAGTCTTGTCTGTCTAGACTTGTCTGTCTAGTCTTGTCTGTCTAGTCTTGTCTGTCTAGTCTTGTCTGTCTAGTCTTGTCTGTCTAGTCTTGTCTGTCTAGTCTTGTCTGTCTAGTCTTGTCTGTCTAGACTTGTCTGTCTAGTCTTGTCTGTCTAGTTTTGTCTGTCTAGTCTTGTCTGTCTAGTCTTGTCTGTCTAGTCTTGTCTGTCTAGTCTTGTCTGTCTAGACTTGTCTGTCTAGTCTTGTCTATCTAGTCTTGTCTGTCTAGTCTTGTCTGTCTAGTCTTGTCTGTCTAGTCTTGTCTGTCTAGTCTTGTCTGTCTAGTTTTGTCTGCTTAGTCTTGTCTGTCTAGTCTTGTCTGTCTAGTCTTGTCTGTCTAGTCTTGTCTGTCTAGACTTGTCTGTCTAGTCTTGTCTGTCTAGTCTTGTCTGTCTAGTTTTGTCTGCTTAGTCTTGTCTGTCTAGTCTTGTCTGTCTAGACTTGTCTGTCTAGTCTTGTCTGTCTAGTTTTGTCTGTCTAGTCTTGTCTGTCTAGTCTTGTCTGTCTAGTCTTGTCTGTCTAGTCTTGTCTGTCTAGACTTGTCTGTCTAGTCTTGTCTGTCTAGTCTTGTCTGTCTAGTCTTGTCTGTCTAGTCTTGTCTGTCTAGTCTTGTCTGTCTAGACTTGTCTGTCTAGTCTTGTCTGTCTAGTTTTGTCTGTCTAGTCTTGTCTGTCTAGTCTTGTCTGTCTAGTCTTGTCTGTCTAGTCTTGTCTGTCTAGTCTTGCCTGTCTAGTCTTGTCTGTCTAGTCTTGTCTGTCTAGACTTGTCTGTCTAGTCTTGTCTGTCTAGTCTTGTCTGTCTAGTCTTGTCTGTCTAGTCTTGTCTGTCTAGTCTTGTCTGTCTAGTTTTGTCTGCTTAGTCTTGTCTGTCTAGTCTTGTCTGTCTAGTCTTGTCTGTCTAGTCTTGTCTGTCTAGTCTTGTCTGTCTAGTCTTGTGTGTTTAGTCTTGTCTGTCTAGGCTTGTCGGTCTAGTTTTGTCTGCTTGGTCTTGTCTGTCTAGTCTTGTCTGTCTAGTCTTGTCTGTCTAGTCTTGTCTGTCTAGTCTTGTCTGTCTAGTCTTGTCTGTCTAGTCTTGTCTGTCTAGTCTTGTCTGTCTAGTCTTGTCTGTCTAGTCTTGTCTGTCTAGTTTTGTCTGTCTAGTCTTGTCTGTCTAGTCTTGTCTGTCTAGTCTTGTCTGTCTAGTCTTGTCTGTCTAGACTTGTCTGTCTAGTCTTGTCTGTCTAGTCTTGTCTGTCTAGACTTGTCTGTCTAGTCTTGTCTGTCTAGTCTTGTCTGTCTAGTCTTGTCTGTCTAGTCTTGTCTGTCTAGTCTTGTCTGTCTAGTCTTGTCTGTCTAGACTTGTCTGTCTAGTCTTGTCTGTCTAGTCTTGTCTGTCTAGACTTGTCTGTCTAGTCTTGTCTGTCTAGTCTTGTCTGTCTAGTCTTGTCTGTCTAGTCTTGTCTGTCTAGTCTTGTCTGTCTAGTCTTGTCTGTCTAGTCTTGTCTGTCTAGTCTTGTCTGTCTAGACTTGTCTGTCTAGTCTTGTCTGTCTAGTTTTGTCTGCTTAGTCTTGTCTGTCTAGTCTTGTCTGTCTAGTCTTGTCTGTCTAGTCTTGTCTGTCTAGTCTTGTCTGTCTAGTCTTGTGTGTTTAGTCTTGTCTGTCTAGGCTTGTCGGTCTAGTTTTGTCTGCTTGGTCTTGTCTGTCTAGTCTTGTCTGTCTAGTCTTGTCTGTCTAGTCTTGTCTGTCTAGTCTTGTCTGTCTAGTCTTGTCTGTCTAGTCTTGTCTGTCTAGTCTTGTCTGTCTAGTCTTGTCTGTCTAGTCTTGTCTGTCTAGTCTTGTCTGTCTAGTCTTGTCTGTCTAGTCTTGTCTGTCGAGTCTTGTCTGTCTAGTCTTGTCTGTCTAGTCTTGTCTGTCTAGTCTTGTCTGTCTAGTCTTGTCTGTCTAGTCTTGTCTGTCTAGTCTTGTCTGTCTAGTCTTGTCTGTCTAGTCTTGTCTGTCTAGTCTTGTCTGTCTAGTCTTGTCTGTCTAGTCTTGTCTGTCTAGTCTTGTCTGTCTAGTCTTGTCTGTCTAGTCTTGTCTGTCTAGTCTTGTCTGTCTAGTCTTGTCTGTCTAGTCTTGTCTGTCTAGTCTTGTCTGTCTAGTCTTGTCTGTCTAGTCTTGTCTGTCTAGTCTTGTCTGTCTAGTCTTGTCTGTCTAGTCTTGTCTGTCTAGTCTTGTCTGTCTAGTCTTGTCTGTCTAGTCTTGTCTGTCTAGTCTTGTCTGTCTAGTCTTGTCTGTCTAGTCTTGTCTGTCTAGTCTTGTCTGTCTAGTCTTGTCTGTCTAGTCTTGTCTGTCTAGTCTTGTCTGTCTAGTCTTGTCTGTCTAGTCTTGTCTGTCTAGTCTTGTCTGTCTAGTCTTGTCTGTCTAGTCTTGTCTGTCTAGTCTTGTCTGTCTAGTCTTGTCTGTCTAGTCTTGTCTGTCTAGTCTTGTCTGTCTAGTCTTGTCTGTCTAGTCTTGTCTGTCTAGTTTTGTCTGCTTAGTCTTGTCTATCTAGGCTTGTGTATTCAGACTTGTCTATCTAAACTTGTTTGTCTAGTCCTATCAATCTATTCTAGTCTTGTCTATCTAAACTTGTTTGTCCAGTCTTGTTTATCTTATATTATCAGTCTAGGCTCGACTGTCTAATTTTGTCTAGTCCGTCTAGTATTCTTGCCTTGTTTATTTTCTCCCACGATAATCTTTGGTGTACGTACTTATCCGTTTGGTTTACTAAGTCTAAAAATACGGAACAAATAAGTAGGCAGTGTGCGTTCAGAGGGTGGGTGCGCTCCTATAAACTCTCAAAGTGTTGCGTTTGTGGGATTATTTCGTGGAGGTCATTGGCCAGACAGGTATTATTAGCCACGGTCTTCGTCCACTCTACAAACACAAATATCGTGTACAGAAGACGCACGTCCACCGACAGCGTTTGAATTCGTTCAGAACCGATTTCATCCCGAATAAGAAATTTTGCTAAATGTTAAGAAAAACGCGATTTGTTAAATCTAATTCTAACTGGACTAGTTAATCTGTTTCCTACATGTACTAAACACTTCATTGACTAACACTTTCTGAATTCGTTGGACAAGGCAAGATATTCTATTTTAAGACTTCTTAAATCATTTAACTGATACAAAACTTGGCTAGAAATTGTGGGAAGAAATGTTTGTAAAAGAAATCTTCTCTTCTCTTCTACAGTTTTACTTCTTTCCAAATTTAGATCATTCGGTTCGTGAAAATCTCCCGAAGAATTTGCAAACTTAAGAACATTTTGCAAACTTAAGAAGCAGACATTTCACTAATATTTTATTGCAATTGGCCGAGAAATTTCCCACTTAAAGCTCCCCTTCAAACCCTGAATCAAATTCAAATGCAAATTTTTCCTGCAAATACTGGATTTCTTCATGGCTCAAGTTGTAAGCCCTGAGGTACCACCTGCAAGGATCAACGTTCCACAGCTTTTCGGAAGATGATTTTTCTCTTACTTACAACATCGTCTTCAGTGTTATATTCAGGAGTTATATTCAGTTGTCCACGTTTGTGTATCTATAGCTCGTAGATTAGACTAAACGGAATAGATATTTAGACGTTTTATAGATAGATAGATAAACGTTTTATAGCTGGATATAGATATTTAGACGTTTCATAGATAGATAGATAAACGTTTTATAGATAGATAAAGATATTTAGACGGAATACATATTTCGACGTTTCTGTGTTTGTCTATTACTAAATAGCAAACTAAACCGCGAGTGAAGCCGCAACTTTAACGGTGTATTCAAACTCGGTAATAAATCCTCAGATGTAAATCACACAATTTACCTAGTCCAACAGCCTTTCTCTCCATCGATCAACTCCCGTTCTTCTTCTTAAGTATAATAATTTTACACTCCGAAGTGTCCCTTTTTTTTAAACCGTTCGAGGTATGCGTTGAAGCACCCATGACCAGTGAGCGCCTGTGTAAGATGGTAACGCATATGTCCATGTGACTTTTCGTATCATGCTGTTACGTTAGAGATAAGCCTGTGTGTCCAACTTCCACTAGTGTCGTTATCCCATCTTGTCTGCCATCGGTCCATGAGTCTCTTACGTGCTCCCTCCTTGGCGGCGGCTCTCTCATGTTCATGTCCTTCTGGAACGTTGGTCACCAACAAGGGTATCCTTACTCTGTCGATGGCAAGTCTGAACAGAGAGCTTGAGTTGAGTTTATTTGTATAAACTCAACTCAAGCTCTAGATTCTTAAGTCACGTAGATTCCTAAGCCATCATGCTTTTCTGCGCCCCGGCTTTCTTTTACCATACATTATTCGCTGCATGATGTTCTGCAGTAGAACTCCCGTTTCGTACTTAAATCTTTTCGTTTAAGCAGCAAATAATCACTTAAATGTCTTGTTAAGCAGAAGCAGATTGATGAATATCTTTTGTCGGAAAAATTTTCGACGATCCGTACAATTTATCGCATTCCTTATTATGTAATAATAAATTGATGCGGGCAATAAATTGCGTGCGGATTATAAACGGGGGCCGTTCGCGATCCAACGTAAACAGACGGACGGCGAGATTACGCAAATCGACCGAACATTGTAAATCCTGCAAAAAAAAAATCGGACCGTTTATTTTTACCGCCGGACTAACCTTGAACGGTGCGATTTTATTTTCGGTTTTATACACAAATTTCACTCGAGAGAAACGAGACACGGGAAGGAAATGATAATATTTAGTTTATAGGCCGCAGGTATTCCGTTCTTTAACCTTGTCTTCTTCACATAATTTAGTTTAGTTACGAAATCTAAACTATTTGTAAACTTATAGTTTTCGCTGATTTCACAAGACTAGACAGGCAAGGCTAACTCTAGAAGGCTACACAGACAACAACACTAGATATACATGGTATATTTGGTTTAGTCTAATCTGGTCTTGCCTTTCTAGTTTTGTCTCTCTAGTCCTTTCTGTCTTATTTTGTCAGTCGAAACTTGTTTGTCTAGTCTTGTCTGTTTAGTCTTGGCTGTCTAGTCTTAGAAAGGAGGAAGCTCGCATCGTCTGCATATAGAGTAGTATCTACTTTGGATAAACGTAACTAGATCAACTAAATATAAGATAAACAAAGTTGGGGTGAGAACACTTCCTTGAGGTATCCCCTGAATTACAAGCTATTTATGACGACACGCTTTTCTTTGAATGAGACTGTATCAATATATATTGCGTACGAGTTTTTATGAATGAAAAGTCTAGTTTAGTCTTGTCTGGCCCGTCTAGTCTTGTCTGTTTAGTCTTGTCTGTCTAGTCTTGTCTGTCTAGTCTTGTCTGTCTAGTCTTGTCTGTCTAGTCTTGTCTGTCTAGTCTTGTCTGTCTAGTCTTGTCTGTCTAGTCTTGTCTGTCTAGTCTTGTCTGTCTAGTCTTGTCTGTCTAGTCTTGTCTGTCTAGTCTTGTCTGTCTAGTCTTGTCTGTCTAGTCCTGTCTGTCTAGTCTTGTCTGTCTAGTCTTGTCTGTCTAGTCTTGTCTGTCTAGTCTTGTCTGTCTAGTCTTGTCTGTCTAGTCTTGTCTGTCTAGTCCTGTCTGTCTAGTCTTGTCTGTCTAGTCTTGTCTGTCTAGTCTTGTCTGTCTAGTCTTCTCTGTCTAGTCTTGTCTGTCTAGTCTTGTCTGTCTAGTCTTGTCTGTCTAGTCTTGTCTGTCTAGTCTTGTCTGTCTAGTCCTGTCTGTCTAGTCTTGTCTGTCTAGTCTTGTCTGTCTAGTCCTGTCTGTCTAGTCTTGTCTGTCTAGTCTTGTCTGTCTAGTCTTGTCTGTCTAGTCTTCTCTGTCTAGTCTTGTCTGTCTAGTCTTGTCTGTCTAGTCTTGTCTGTCTAGTCCTGTCTGTCTAGTCTTGTCTGTCTAGTCTTGTCTGTCTAGTCCTGTCTGTCTAGTCCTGTCTGTCTAGTCTTGTCTGTCTAGTCTTGTCTGTCTAGTCTTGTCTGTCTAGTCTTGTCTGTCTAGTCCTGTCTGTCTAGTCTTGTCTGTCTAGTCTTGTCTGTCTAGTCTTGTCTGTCTAGTCTTCTCTGTCTAGTCTTGTCTGTCTAGTCTTGTCTGTCTAGTCTTGTCTGTCTAGTCTTGTCTGTCTAGTCTTGTCTGTCTAGTCCTGTCTGTCTAGTCTTGTCTGTCTAGTCTTGTCTGTCTAGTCTTGTCTGTCTAGTCTTGTCTGTCTAGTCTTGTCTGTCTAGTCCTGTCTGTCTAGTCTTGTCTGTCTAGTCTTGTCTGTCTAGTCTTGTCTGTCTAGTCTTGTCTGTCTAGTCTTGTCTGTCTAGTCTTGTCTGTCTAGTCTTGTCTGTCTAGTCTTGTCTGTCTAGTCCTGTCTGTCTAGTCTTGTCTGTCTAGTCTTGTCTGTCTAGTCCTGTCTGTCTAGTCCTGTCTGTCTAGTCTTGTCTGTCTAGTCTTGTCTGTCTAGTCTTGTCTGTCTAGTCTTGTCTGTCTAGTCCTGTCTGTCTAGTCTTGTCTGTCTAGTCTTGTCTGTCTAGTCTTGTCTGTCTAGTCTTCTCTGTCTAGTCTTGTCTGTCTAGTCTTGTCTGTCTAGTCTTGTCTGTCTAGTCTTGTCTGTCTAGTCTTGTCTGTCTAGTCTTGTCTGTCTAGTCCTGTCTGTCTAGTCTTGTCTGTCTAGTCTTGTCTGTCTAGTCTTGTCTGTCTAGTCTTGTCTGTCTAGTCTTGTCTGTCTAGTCCTGTCTGTCTAGTCTTGTCTGTCTAGTCTTGTCTGTCTAGTCTTGTCTGTCTAGTCTTGTCTGTCTAGTCTTGTCTGTCTAGTCTTGTCTGTCTAGTCTTGTCTGTCTAGTCTTGTCTGTCTAGTCTTGTCTGTCTAGTCTTGTCTGTCTAGTCTTGTCTGTCTAGTCTTGTCTGTCTAGTCTTGTCTGTCTAGTCTTGTCTGTCTAGTCTTGTCTGTCTAGTCTTGTCTGTCTAGTCTTGTCTGTCTAGTCTTGTCTGTCTAGTCTTGTCTGTCTAGTCTTGTCTGTCTAGTCTTGTCTGTCTAGTCTTGTCTGTCTAGTCTTGTCTGTCTAGTCTTGTCTGTCTAGTCTTGTCTGTCTAGTCTTGTCTGTCTAGTCTTGTCTGTCTAGTCTTGTCTGTCTAGTCTTGTCTGTCTAGTCTTGTCTGTCTAGTCTTGTCTGTCTAGTCTTGTCTGTCTAGTCTTGTCTGTCTAGTCTTGTCTGTCTAGTCTTGTCTGTCTAGTCTTGTCTGTCTAGTCTTGTCTGTCTAGTCTTGTCTGTCTAGTCTTGTCTGTCTAGTCTTGTCTGTCTAGTCTTGTCTGTCTAGTCTTGTCTGTCTAGTCTTGTCTGTCTAGTCTTGTCTGTCTAGTCTTGTCTGTCTAGTCTTGTCTGTCTAGTCTTGTCTGTCTAGTCTTGTCTGTCTAGTCTTGTCTGTCTAGTCTTGTCTGTCTAGTCTTGTCTGTCTAGTCTTGTCTGTCTAGTCTGTCTGTCTAGTCTTGTCTGTCTAGTCTTGTCTGTCTAGTCTTGTCTGTCTAGTCTTGTCTGTCTAGTCTTGTCTGTCTAGTCTTGTCTGTCTAGTCTTGTCTGTCTAGTCTTGTCTCTCTAGTCTTGTCTGTCTAGTCTTGTCTGTCTAGTCTTGTCTGTCTAGTCTTGTCTGTCTAGTCTTGTCTGTCTAGTCTTGTCTGTCTAGTCTTGTCTGTCTAGTCTTGTCTGTCTAGTCTTGTCTGTCTAGTCTTGTCTGTCTAGTCTTGTCTGTCTAGTCTTGTCTGTCTAGTCTTGTCTGTCTAGTCTTGTCTGTCTAGTCTTGTCTGTCTAGTCTTGTCTGTCTAGTCTTGTCTGTCTAGTCTTGTCTGTCTAGTCTTGTCTGTCTAGTCTTGTCTGTCTAGTCTTGTCTGTCTAGTCTTGTCTGTCTAGTCTTGTCTGTCTAGTCTTGTCTGTCTAGTCTTGTCTGTCTAGTCTTGTCTGTCTAGTCTTGTCTGTCTAGTCTTGTCTGTCTAGTCTTGTCTGTCTAGTCTTGTCTGTCTAGTCTTGTCTGTCTAGTCTTGTCTGTCTAGTCTTGTCTGTCTAGTCTTGTCTGTCTAGTCTTGTCTGTCTAGTCTTGTCTGTCTAGTCTTGTCTGTCTAGTCTTGTCTGTCTAGTCTTGTCTGTCTAGTCTTGTCTGTCTAGTCTTGTCTGTCTAGTCTTGTCTGTCTAGTCTTGTCTGTCTAGTCTTGTCTGTCTAGTCCTGTCTGTCTAGTCTTGTCTGTCTAGTCTTGTCTGTCTAGTCTTGTCTGTCTAGTCTTGTCTGTCTAGTCTTGTCTGTCTAGTCTTGTCTGTCTAGTCTTGTCTGTCTAGTCTTGTCTGTCTAGTCTTGTCTGTCTAGTCTTGTCTGTCTAGTCTTGTCTGTCTAGTCTTGTCTGTCTAGTCTTGTCTGTCTAGTCTTGTCTGTCTAGTCTTGTCTGTCTAGTCCTGTCTGTCTAGTCCTGTCTGTCTAGTCTTGTCTGTCTAGTCTTGTCTGTCTAGTCTTGTCTGTCTAGTCTTGTCTGTCTAGTCCTGTCTGTCTAGTCTTGTCTGTCTAGTCTTGTCTGTCTAGTCTTCTCTGTCTAGTCTTGTCTGTCTAGTCTTGTCTGTCTAGTCTTGTCTGTCTAGTCTTGTCTGTCTAGTCTTGTCTGTCTAGTCCTGTCTGTCTAGTCTTGTCTTCTCGTCTGTCTAGTCTTGTCTGTCTAGTCTTGTCTGTCTAGTCTTGTCTGTCTAGTCTTGTCTGTCTAGTCTTGTCTGTCTAGTCTTGTCTGTCTAGTCTTGTCTGTCTAGTCTTGTCTGTCTAGTCTTGTCTGTCTAGTCTTGTCTGTCTAGTCTTGTCTGTCTAGTCTTGTCTGTCTAGTCTTGTCTGTCTAGTCTTGTCTGTCTAGTCTTGTCTGTCTAGTCTTGTCTGTCTAGTCTTGTCTGTCTAGTCTTGTCTGTCTAGTCTTGTCTGTCTAGTCTTGTCTGTCTAGTCTTGTCTGTCTAGTCTTGTCTGTCTAGTCTTGTCTGTCTAGTCTTGTCTGTCTAGTCTTGTCTGTCTAGTCTTGTCTGTCTAGTCTTGTCTGTCTAGTCTTGTCTGTCTAGTCTTGTCTGTCTAGTCTTGTCTGTCTAGTCTTGTCTGTCTAGTCTTGTCTGTCTAGTCTTGTCTGTCTAGTCTTGTCTGTCTAGTCTTGTCTGTCTAGTCTTGTCTGTCTAGTCTTGTCTGTCTAGTCTTGTCTGTCTAGTCTTGTCTGTCTAGTCTTGTCTGTCTAGTCTTGTCTGTCTAGTCTTGTCTGTCTAGTCTTGTCTGTCTAGTCTTGTCTGTCTAGTCTTGTCTGTCTAGTCTTGTCTGTCTAGTCTTGTCTGTCTAGTCTTGTCTGTCTAGTCTTGTCTGTCTAGTCTTGTCTGTCTAGTCTTGTCTGTCTAGTCTTGTCTGTCTAGTCTTGTCTGTCTAGTCTTGTCTGTCTAGTCTTGTCTGTCTAGTCTTGTCTGTCTAGTCTTGTCTGTCTAGTCTTGTCTGTCTAGTCTTGTCTGTCTAGTCTTGTCTGTCTAGTCTTGTCTGTCTAGTCTTGTCTGTCTAGTCTTGTCTGTCTAGTCTTGTCTGTCTAGTCTTGTCTGTCTAGTCTTGTCTGTCTAGTCTTGTCTGTCTAGTCTTGTCTGTCTAGTCTTGTCTGTCTAGTCTTGTCTGTCTAGTCTTGTCTGTCTAGTCTTGTCTGTCTAGTCTTGTCTGTCTAGTCTTGTCTGTCTAGTCTTGTCTGTCTAGTCTTGTCTGTCTAGTCTTGTCTGTCTAGTCTTGTCTGTCTAGTCTTGTCTGTCTAGTCTTGTCTGTCTAGTCTTGTCTGTCTAGTCTTGTCTGTCTAGTCTTGTCTGTCTAGTCTTGTCTGTCTAGTCTTGTCTGTCTAGTCTTGTCTGTCTAGTCTTGTCTGTCTAGTCTTGTCTGTCTAGTCTTGTCTGTCTAGTCTTGTCTGTCTAGTCTTGTCTGTCTAGTCTTGTCTGTCTAGTCTTGTCTGTCTAGTCTTGTCTGTCTAGTCTTGTCTGTCTAGTCTTGTCTGTCTAGTCTTGTCTGTCTAGTCTTGTCTGTCTAGTCTTGTCTGTCTAGTCTTGTCTGTCTAGTCTTGTCTGTCTAGTCTTGTCTGTCTAGTCTTGTCTGTCTAGTCTTGTCTGTCTAGTCTTGTCTGTCTAGTCTTGTCTGTCTAGTCTTGTCTGTCTAGTCTTGTCTGTCTAGTCTTGTCTGTCTAGTCTTGTCTGTCTAGTCTTGTCTGTCTAGTCTTGTCTGTCTAGTCTTGTCTGTCTAGTCTTGTCTGTCTAGTCTTGTCTGTCTAGTCTTGTCTGTCTAGTCTTGTCTGTCTAGTCTTGTCTGTCTAGTCTTGTCTGTCTAGTCTTGTCTGTCTAGTCTTGTCTGTCTAGTCTTGTCTGTCTAGTCTTGTCTGTCTAGTCTTGTCTGTCTAGTCTTGTCTGTCTAGTCTTGTCTGTCTAGTCTTGTCTGTCTAGTCTTGTCTGTCTAGTCTTGTCTGTCTAGTCTTGTCTGTCTAGTCTTGTCTGTCTAGTCTTGTCTGTCTAGTCTTGTCTGTCTAGTCTTGTCTGTCTAGTCTTGTCTGTCTAGTCTTGTCTGTCTAGTCTTGTCTGTCTAGTCTTGTCTGTCTAGTCTTGTCTGTCTAGTCTTGTCTGTCTAGTCTTGTCTGTCTAGTCTTGTCTGTCTAGTCTTGTCTGTCTAGTCTTGTCTGTCTAGTCTTGTCTGTCTAGTCTTGTCTGTCTAGTCTTGTCTGTCTAGTCTTGTCTGTCTAGTCTTGTCTGTCTAGTCTTGTCTGTCTAGTCTTGTCTGTCTAGTCTTGTCTGTCTAGTCTTGTCTGTCTAGTCTTGTCTGTCTAGTCTTGTCTGTCTAGTCTTGTCTGTCTAGTCTTGTCTGTCTAGTCTTGTCTGTCTAGTCTTGTCTGTCTAGTCTTGTCTGTCTAGTCTTGTCTGTCTAGTCTTGTCTGTCTAGTCTTGTCTGTCTAGTCTTGTCTGTCTAGTCTTGTCTGTCTAGTCTTGTCTGTCTAGTCTTGTCTGTCTAGTCTTGTCTGTCTAGTCTTGTCTGTCTAGTCTTGTCTGTCTAGTCTTGTCTGTCTAGTCTTGTCTGTCTAGTCTTGTCTGTCTAGTCTTGTCTGTCTAGTCTTGTCTGTCTAGTCTTGTCTGTCTAGTCTTGTCTGTCTAGTCTTGTCTGTCTAGTCTTGTCTGTCTAGTCTTGTCTGTCTAGTCTTGTCTGTCTAGTCTTGTCTGTCTAGTCTTGTCTGTCTAGTCTTGTCTGTCTAGTCTTGTCTGTCTAGTCTTGTCTGTCTAGTCTTGTCTGTCTAGTCTTGTCTGTCTAGTCTTGTCTGTCTAGTCTTGTCTGTCTAGTCTTGTCTGTCTAGTCTTGTCTGTCTAGTCTTGTCTGTCTAGTCTTGTCTGTCTAGTCTTGTCTGTCTAGTCTTGTCTGTCTAGTCTTGTCTGTCTAGTCTTGTCTGTCTAGTCTTGTCTGTCTAGTCTTGTCTGTCTAGTCTTGTCTGTCTAGTCTTGTCTGTCTAGTCTTGTCTGTCTAGTCTTGTCTGTCTAGTCTTGTCTGTCTAGTCTTGTCTGTCTAGTCTTGTCTGTCTAGTCTTGTCTGTCTAGTCTTGTCTGTCTAGTCTTGTCTGTCTAGTCTTGTCTGTCTAGTCTTGTCTGTCTAGTCTTGTCTGTCTAGTCTTGTCTGTCTAGTCTTGTCTGTCTAGTCTTGTCTGTCTAGTCTTGTCTGTCTAGTCTTGTCTGTCTAGTCTTGTCTGTCTAGTCTTGTCTGTCTAGTCTTGTCTGTCTAGTCTTGTCTGTCTAGTCTTGTCTGTCTAGTCTTGTCTGTCTAGTCTTGTCTGTCTAGTCTTGTCTGTCTAGTCTTGTCTGTCTAGTCTTGTCTGTCTAGTCTTGTCTGTCTAGTCTTGTCTGTCTAGTCTTGTCTGTCTAGTCTTGTCTGTCTAGTCTTGTCTGTCTAGTCTTGTCTGTCTAGTCTTGTCTGTCTAGTCTTGTCTGTCTAGTCTTGTCTGTCTAGTCTTGTCTGTCTAGTCTTGTCTGTCTAGTCTTGTCTGTCTAGTCTTGTCTGTCTAGTCTTGTCTGTCTAGTCTTGTCTGTCTAGTCTTGTCTGTCTAGTCTTGTCTGTCTAGTCTTGTCTGTCTAGTCTTGTCTGTCTAGTCTTGTCTGTCTAGTCTTGTCTGTCTAGTCTTGTCTGTCTAGTCTTGTCTGTCTAGTCTTGTCTGTCTAGTCTTGTCTGTCTAGTCTTGTCTGTCTAGTCTTGTCTGTCTAGTCTTGTCTGTCTAGTCTTGTCTGTCTAGTCTTGTCTGTCTAGTCTTGTCTGTCTAGTCTTGTCTGTCTAGTCTTGTCTGTCTAGTCTTGTCTGTCTAGTCTTGTCTGTCTAGTCTTGTCTGTCTAGTCTTGTCTGTCTAGTCTTGTCTGTCTAGTCTTGTCTGTCTAGTCTTGTCTGTCTAGTCTTGTCTGTCTAGTCTTGTCTGTCTAGTCTTGTCTGTCTAGTCTTGTCTGTCTAGTCTTGTCTGTCTAGTCTTGTCTGTCTAGTCTTGTCTGTCTAGTCTTGTCTGTCTAGTCTTGTCTGTCTAGTCTTGTCTGTCTAGTCTTGTCTGTCTAGTCTTGTCTGTCTAGTCTTGTCTGTCTAGTCTTGTCTGTCTAGTCTTGTCTGTCTAGTCTTGTCTGTCTAGTCTTGTCTGTCTAGTCTTGTCTGTCTAGTCTTGTCTGTCTAGTCTTGTCTGTCTAGTCTTGTCTGTCTAGTCTTGTCTGTCTAGTCTTGTCTGTCTAGTCTTGTCTGTCTAGTCTTGTCTGTCTAGTCTTGTCTGTCTAGTCTTGTCTGTCTAGTCTTGTCTGTCTAGTCTTGTCTGTCTAGTCTTGTCTGTCTAGTCTTGTCTGTCTAGTCTTGTCTGTCTAGTCTTGTCTGTCTAGTCTTGTCTGTCTAGTCTTGTCTGTCTAGTCTTGTCTGTCTAGTCTTGTCTGTCTAGTCTTGTCTGTCTAGTCTTGTCTGTCTAGTCTTGTCTGTCTAGTCTTGTCTGTCTAGTCTTGTCTGTCTAGTCTTGTCTGTCTAGTCTTGTCTGTCTAGTCTTGTCTGTCTAGTCTTGTCTGTCTAGTCTTGTCTGTCTAGTCTTGTCTGTCTAGTCTTGTCTGTCTAGTCTTGTCTGTCTAGTCTTGTCTGTCTAGTCTTGTCTGTCTAGTCTTGTCTGTCTAGTCTTGTCTGTCTAGTCTTGTCTGTCTAGTCTTGTCTGTCTAGTCTTGTCTGTCTAGTCTTGTCTGTCTAGTCTTGTCTGTCTAGTCTTGTCTGTCTAGTCTTGTCTGTCTAGTCTTGTCTGTCTAGTCTTGTCTGTCTAGTCTTGTCTGTCTAGTCTTGTCTGTCTAGTCTTGTCTGTCTAGTCTTGTCTGTCTAGTCTTGTCTGTCTAGTCTTGTCTGTCTAGTCTTGTCTGTCTAGTCTTGTCTGTCTAGTCTTGTCTGTCTAGTCTTGTCTGTCTAGTCTTGTCTGTCTAGTCTTGTCTGTCTAGTCTTGTCTGTCTAGTCTTGTCTGTCTAGTCTTGTCTGTCTAGTCTTGTCTGTCTAGTCTTGTCTGTCTAGTCTTGTCTGTCTAGTCTTGTCTGTCTAGTCTTGTCTGTCTAGTCTTGTCTGTCTAGTCTTGTCTGTCTAGTCTTGTCTGTCTAGTCTTGTCTGTCTAGTCTTGTCTGTCTAGTCTTGTCTGTCTAGTCTTGTCTGTCTAGTCTTGTCTGTCTAGTCTTGTCTGTCTAGTCTTGTCTGTCTAGTCTTGTCTGTCTAGTCTTGTCTGTCTAGTCTTGTCTGTCTAGTCTTGTCTGTCTAGTCTTGTCTGTCTAGTCTTGTCTGTCTAGTCTTGTCTGTCTAGTCTTGTCTGTCTAGTCTTGTCTGTCTAGTCTTGTCTGTCTAGTCTTGTCTGTCTAGTCTTGTCTGTCTAGTCTTGTCTGTCTAGTCTTGTCTGTCTAGTCTTGTCTGTCTAGTCTTGTCTGTCTAGTCTTGTCTGTCTAGTCTTGTCTGTCTAGTCTTGTCTGTCTAGTCTTGTCTGTCTAGTCTTGTCTGTCTAGTCTTGTCTGTCTAGTCTTGTCTGTCTAGTCTTGTCTGTCTAGTCTTGTCTGTCTAGTCTTGTCTGTCTAGTCTTGTCTGTCTAGTCTTGTCTGTCTAGTCTTGTCTGTCTAGTCTTGTCTGTCTAGTCTTGTCTGTCTAGTCTTGTCTGTCTAGTCTTGTCTGTCTAGTCTTGTCTGTCTAGTCTTGTCTGTCTAGTCTTGTCTGTCTAGTCTTGTCTGTCTAGTCTTGTCTGTCTAGTCTTGTCTGTCTAGTCTTGTCTGTCTAGTCTTGTCTGTCTAGTCTTGTCTGTCTAGTCTTGTCTGTCTAGTCTTGTCTGTCTAGTCTTGTCTGTCTAGTCTTGTCTGTCTAGTCTTGTCTGTCTAGTCTTGTCTGTCTAGTCTTGTCTGTCTAGTCTTGTCTGTCTAGTCTTGTCTGTCTAGTCTTGTCTGTCTAGTCTTGTCTGTCTAGTCTTGTCTGTCTAGTCTTGTCTGTCTAGTCTTGTCTGTCTAGTCTTGTCTGTCTAGTCTTGTCTGTCTAGTCTTGTCTGTCTAGTCTTGTCTGTCTAGTCTTGTCTGTCTAGTCTTGTCTGTCTAGTCTTGTCTGTCTAGTCTTGTCTGTCTAGTCTTGTCTGTCTAGTCTTGTCTGTCTAGTCTTGTCTGTCTAGTCTTGTCTGTCTAGTCTTGTCTGTCTAGTCTTGTCTGTCTAGTCTTGTCTGTCTAGTCTTGTCTGTCTAGTCTTGTCTGTCTAGTCTTGTCTGTCTAGTCTTGTCTGTCTAGTCTTGTCTGTCTAGTCTTGTCTGTCTAGTCTTGTCTGTCTAGTCTTGTCTGTCTAGTCTTGTCTGTCTAGTCTTGTCTGTCTAGTCTTGTCTGTCTAGTCTTGTCTGTCTAGTCTTGTCTGTCTAGTCTTGTCTGTCTAGTCTTGTCTGTCTAGTCTTGTCTGTCTAGTCTTGTCTGTCTAGTCTTGTCTGTCTAGTCTTGTCTGTCTAGTCTTGTCTGTCTAGTCTTGTCTGTCTAGTCTTGTCTGTCTAGTCTTGTCTGTCTAGTCTTGTCTGTCTAGTCTTGTCTGTCTAGTCTTGTCTGTCTAGTCTTGTCTGTCTAGTCTTGTCTGTCTAGTCTTGTCTGTCTAGTCTTGTCTGTCTAGTCTTGTCTGTCTAGTCTTGTCTGTCTAGTCTTGTCTGTCTAGTCTTGTCTGTCTAGTCTTGTCTGTCTAGTCTTGTCTGTCTAGTCTTGTCTGTCTAGTCTTGTCTGTCTAGTCTTGTCTGTCTAGTCTTGTCTGTCTAGTCTTGTCTGTCTAGTCTTGTCTGTCTAGTCTTGTCTGTCTAGTCTTGTCTGTCTAGTCTTGTCTGTCTAGTCTTGTCTGTCTAGTCTTGTCTGTCTAGTCTTGTCTGTCTAGTCTTGTCTGTCTAGTCTTGTCTGTCTAGTCTTGTCTGTCTAGTCTTGTCTGTCTAGTCTTGTCTGTCTAGTCTTGTCTGTCTAGTCTTGTCTGTCTAGTCTTGTCTGTCTAGTCTTGTCTGTCTAGTCTTGTCTGTCTAGTCTTGTCTGTCTAGTCTTGTCTGTCTAGTCTTGTCTGTCTAGTCTTGTCTGTCTAGTCTTGTCTGTCTAGTCTTGTCTGTCTAGTCTTGTCTGTCTAGTCTTGTCTGTCTAGTCTTGTCTGTCTAGTCTTGTCTGTCTAGTCTTGTCTGTCTAGTCTTGTCTGTCTAGTCTTGTCTGTCTAGTCTTGTCTGTCTAGTCTTGTCTGTCTAGTCTTGTCTGTCTAGTCTTGTCTGTCTAGTCTTGTCTGTCTAGTCTTGTCTGTCTAGTCTTGTCTGTCTAGTCTTGTCTGTCTAGTCTTGTCTGTCTAGTCTTGTCTGTCTAGTCTTGTCTGTCTAGTCTTGTCTGTCTAGTCTTGTCTGTCTAGTCTTGTCTGTCTAGTCTTGTCTGTCTAGTCTTGTCTGTCTAGTCTTGTCTGTCTAGTCTTGTCTGTCTAGTCTTGTCTGTCTAGTCTTGTCTGTCTAGTCTTGTCTGTCTAGTCTTGTCTGTCTAGTCTTGTCTGTCTAGTCTTGTCTGTCTAGTCTTGTCTGTCTAGTCTTGTCTGTCTAGTCTTGTCTGTCTAGTCTTGTCTGTCTAGTCTTGTCTGTCTAGTCTTGTCTGTCTAGTCTTGTCTGTCTAGTCTTGTCTGTCTAGTCTTGTCTGTCTAGTCTTGTCTGTCTAGTCTTGTCTGTCTAGTCTTGTCTGTCTAGTCTTGTCTGTCTAGTCTTGTCTGTCTAGTCTTGTCTGTCTAGTCTTGTCTGTCTAGTCTTGTCTGTCTAGTCTTGTCTGTCTAGTCTTGTCTGTCTAGTCTTGTCTGTCTAGTCTTGTCTGTCTAGTCTTGTCTGTCTAGTCTTGTCTGTCTAGTCTTGTCTGTCTAGTCTTGTCTGTCTAGTCTTGTCTGTCTAGTCTTGTCTGTCTAGTCTTGTCTGTCTAGTCTTGTCTGTCTAGTCTTGTCTGTCTAGTCTTGTCTGTCTAGTCTTGTCTGTCTAGTCTTGTCTGTCTAGTCTTGTCTGTCTAGTCTTGTCTGTCTAGTCTTGTCTGTCTAGTCTTGTCTGTCTAGTCTTGTCTGTCTAGTCTTGTCTGTCTAGTCTTGTCTGTCTAGTCTTGTCTGTCTAGTCTTGTCTGTCTAGTCTTGTCTGTCTAGTCTTGTCTGTCTAGTCTTGTCTGTCTAGTCTTGTCTGTCTAGTCTTGTCTGTCTAGTCTTGTCTGTCTAGTCTTGTCTGTCTAGTCTTGTCTGTCTAGTCTTGTCTGTCTAGTCTTGTCTGTCTAGTCTTGTCTGTCTAGTCTTGTCTGTCTAGTCTTGTCTGTCTAGTCTTGTCTGTCTAGTCTTGTCTGTCTAGTCTTGTCTGTCTAGTCTTGTCTGTCTAGTCTTGTCTGTCTAGTCTTGTCTGTCTAGTCTTGTCTGTCTAGTCTTGTCTGTCTAGTCTTGTCTGTCTAGTCTTGTCTGTCTAGTCTTGTCTGTCTAGTCTTGTCTGTCTAGTCTTGTCTGTCTAGTCTTGTCTGTCTAGTCTTGTCTGTCTAGTCTTGTCTGTCTAGTCTTGTCTGTCTAGTCTTGTCTGTCTAGTCTTGTCTGTCTAGTCTTGTCTGTCTAGTCTTGTCTGTCTAGTCTTGTCTGTCTAGTCTTGTCTGTCTAGTCTTGTCTGTCTAGTCTTGTCTGTCTAGTCTTGTCTGTCTAGTCTTGTCTGTCTAGTCTTGTCTGTCTAGTCTTGTCTGTCTAGTCTTGTCTGTCTAGTCTTGTCTGTCTAGTCTTGTCTGTCTAGTCTTGTCTGTCTAGTCTTGTCTGTCTAGTCTTGTCTGTCTAGTCTTGTCTGTCTAGTCTTGTCTGTCTAGTCTTGTCTGTCTAGTCTTGTCTGTCTAGTCTTGTCTGTCTAGTCTTGTCTGTCTAGTCTTGTCTGTCTAGTCTTGTCTGTCTAGTCTTGTCTGTCTAGTCTTGTCTGTCTAGTCTTGTCTGTCTAGTCTTGTCTGTCTAGTCTTGTCTGTCTAGTCTTGTCTGTCTAGTCTTGTCTGTCTAGTCTTGTCTGTCTAGTCTTGTCTGTCTAGTCTTGTCTGTCTAGTCTTGTCTGTCTAGTCTTGTCTGTCTAGTCTTGTCTGTCTAGTCTTGTCTGTCTAGTCTTGTCTGTCTAGTCTTGTCTGTCTAGTCTTGTCTGTCTAGTCTTGTCTGTCTAGTCTTGTCTGTCTAGTCTTGTCTGTCTAGTCTTGTCTGTCTAGTCTTGTCTGTCTAGTCTTGTCTGTCTAGTCTTGTCTGTCTAGTCTTGTCTGTCTAGTCTTGTCTGTCTAGTCTTGTCTGTCTAGTCTTGTCTGTCTAGTCTTGTCTGTCTAGTCTTGTCTGTCTAGTCTTGTCTGTCTAGTCTTGTCTGTCTAGTCTTGTCTGTCTAGTCTTGTCTGTCTAGTCTTGTCTGTCTAGTCTTGTCTGTCTAGTCTTGTCTGTCTAGTCTTGTCTGTCTAGTCTTGTCTGTCTAGTCTTGTCTGTCTAGTCTTGTCTGTCTAGTCTTGTCTGTCTAGTCTTGTCTGTCTAGTCTTGTCTGTCTAGTCTTGTCTGTCTAGTCTTGTCTGTCTAGTCTTGTCTGTCTAGTCTTGTCTGTCTAGTCTTGTCTGTCTAGTCTTGTCTGTCTAGTCTTGTCTGTCTAGTCTTGTCTGTCTAGTCTTGTCTGTCTAGTCTTGTCTGTCTAGTCTTGTCTGTCTAGTCTTGTCTGTCTAGTCTTGTCTGTCTAGTCTTGTCTGTCTAGTCTTGTCTGTCTAGTCTTGTCTGTCTAGTCTTGTCTGTCTAGTCTTGTCTGTCTAGTCTTGTCTGTCTAGTCTTGTCTGTCTAGTCTTGTCTGTCTAGTCTTGTCTGTCTAGTCTTGTCTGTCTAGTCTTGTCTGTCTAGTCTTGTCTGTCTAGTCTTGTCTGTCTAGTCTTGTCTGTCTAGTCTTGTCTGTCTAGTCTTGTCTGTCTAGTCTTGTCTGTCTAGTCTTGTCTGTCTAGTCTTGTCTGTCTAGTCTTGTCTGTCTAGTCTTGTCTGTCTAGTCTTGTCTGTCTAGTCTTGTCTGTCTAGTCTTGTCTGTCTAGTCTTGTCTGTCTAGTCTTGTCTGTCTAGTCTTGTCTGTCTAGTCTTGTCTGTCTAGTCTTGTCTGTCTAGTCTTGTCTGTCTAGTCTTGTCTGTCTAGTCTTGTCTGTCTAGTCTTGTCTGTCTAGTCTTGTCTGTCTAGTCTTGTCTGTCTAGTCTTGTCTGTCTAGTCTTGTCTGTCTAGTCTTGTCTGTCTAGTCTTGTCTGTCTAGTCTTGTCTGTCTAGTCTTGTCTGTCTAGTCTTGTCTGTCTAGTCTTGTCTGTCTAGTCTTGTCTGTCTAGTCTTGTCTGTCTAGTCTTGTCTGTCTAGTCTTGTCTGTCTAGTCTTGTCTGTCTAGTCTTGTCTGTCTAGTCTTGTCTGTCTAGTCTTGTCTGTCTAGTCTTGTCTGTCTAGTCTTGTCTGTCTAGTCTTGTCTGTCTAGTCTTGTCTGTCTAGTCTTGTCTGTCTAGTCTTGTCTGTCTAGTCTTGTCTGTCTAGTCTTGTCTGTCTAGTCTTGTCTGTCTAGTCTTGTCTGTCTCGTCTTGTCTTTTTTTTTTTTTTTTTTTTTCAGAGAGGAGGGGGAATGCATTGTTGCACACCGGATATTCAAGCCCGTGTAGTGTGGGGCTCTCTGATCGAGTTCTTCGTGACCAGCATACCCACTAAACCCCCTCCTTTGTCTCTACACTACACTCCACCCGGAACTGCGTTAGCATTACTTCAGGTGGGTGGTGGTGTTTGTACCAATTGTTTCCTTACTGTTATTTTTATTGTCCTTTACTCGTTTCGATATTGTCTTTCGTCTTCTGTCGTATTAGTTATGCAGTCGTGTGATAAACCATTTTTCGGTCTTTTCGTCACATATCTAGTCGTCCATGTTAGCTTCTTTGTGTTTCGTGTGATATTATAATCGCCTTCCATTCTCTCTCCATTTGTTCTTTTCCCAACATGATTTCGGTTATGTAAGCTTGTACTGCATCCCAGTTATGCTCACTTTCTAACATAACTTCCATGATGTTCTGTTCTTCTAGTCTTGTACCGCCTAGTGTCTCCGCGAGTCGAGTTCTTTCGTTCTCTGATTCTGTACACATGAAGATAGTGTGTTGTGCGTCGTCTGGGATATGACCGCAATAAAAACACTCCGCCGTGTCTCTTTTTTTAAACCGTTCGAGGTATGCGTTGAAGCATCCATGACCAGTGAGTGCCTGTGTAAGATGGTAACTCATATGTCCGTGTGACCTTTCATACCATGCTGTTACGTTAGGGATAAGTCTGTATGTCCACCTGCCACTAGTGTCGTTATCCCATCTTGTCTGCCATCGGTCCATGAGTCTCTTACGTGCTCTCTCCTTAGCGGCTGCTCTTTCGTGTTTTACTTCTTTTTTCGCCCTGTGTTGTTGCAGGTCTTCGTAGACTTCTTGTTTCTCGTGAATCAGTAAGTCTATTGGGGGTGTGCTTGCAAGTACCAGCGCCGCGGCCTCCGAAACCGTTCTGTAGGCAGAAATTACTCTTAGAGCACTTCTTCTTTGTACTCCTGTAAGTAGTTTTCTCGCTCCAATCTTTTTCGTTACGCCCGCCCATATTTCCGCCGCATAGAGAATTTTTGAGTGTACCACATTGTTGAGAAGTTTCCGTTTTAATTCCCTCGGTCCTGCAATGTTCGGCATCAACCTTACCAAAGCTGTCACTGTAGACGCTGCCTTTTTCGATGTTTTGGCTATATGGTCTGTGTATCTCAGACCGCTATCGAGTTGGACGCCAAGGTACCTCAATGATTTCGATAAAGGGATATTTTGCCCTTCCAGAACGAGTTTCGGTGGGGTGAATAGTCTCTTATCCGTGATAAGTATCGCTTCTGTTTTATGAACTGCCATTGTTAGACCCTGCTCTTTTAACCAATTATTTGCCCGCCGAAGGGTTTCGTTAGTTGCTAGTTCTAGTGTACTTATTTCCTTTGCAGTCACTACCACCGCGGCGTCATCTGCGAACCCAACTATTTGCGCTGTTCTAGGCAAGTCTAGGTTTAGCAAGCCATCGTACATAATGTTCCACAAGAATGGTGCCAATACCGATCCTTGTGGGACACACGCCGTTACCTCATACTCAACTTCACCTTCGTCCGTGTGGTATATCAACCGTCGGTCGCTCAAGTAGCTGCTTATCATCTTTCTCAAGTATTCTGGTGTCTGTCTTGATGCTAATGCCTTCATGATTACATCCCACCTTGCTGAATTAAAGGCGTTTTTAACGTCAAGGGTCACTAATGCACAATAACCTTTCGATTGCCGTGTTCCATTTTTGACCTTTTCTGCTGCTCTAATTACTTCAGCAATAGCGTCCACGGTTGATCGACCTTTTCGAAAACCATACTGCCATTGGGACAGTTCTCCGTTGTTTTCGATATATGTCTCAAGTCTCCTAAGTATTAGTCTTTCAAAAAGTTTCCCTATGTTGTCCAGGAGGCATATCGGTCGGTATGACGATGGTTCTTCTAATGGTTTGTCCCCTTTTCTCAGTAAGACGAGTTTTTGTCTTTTCCATTGCGTAGCGAAAATTCCCTTTCGAAGACACGCATTGTAAGTTTCCAGCAACAACTCTGGCCACATTTCCACCACTTCTGTGATGATCTCATTTGGAATATTGTCTGGACCAGGTGCTTTCCCTGACAGTAATCGTTTCCTGGCCTCAAAGATCTCCTCTACGCTGAAAGGTGTTACGAGATTTTCAGTGGTTTGCCATTTTTCTGCCGGTCTTCGTTCGTGAACTGGAAATAGTGTGGTAACTATTTCCCTCATCCGTTGTGGGTACGATATCCCAGGTATCAGTTGTCTACCCATTAGTTTTTTCGTAGCAATTCGATATGGGAGGCCCCATGGGTCTTCATTTATGGATTGGCAAAGTTCGAGCCAGCATTTCTGTTTGCTATTTTTGATGGCCATGCGCAATTCCTTTCTCGCTTTTTTGAAATTCGCGTCTAGGTCCACTTCTTGTCCAGCCATCCTGTCTGTTGTGCTTTGCCGCCGTCTTCTGTGGCGTTGGGCGGACCTGCGTGCCGTAACGTACTTCTTCCTTAGATTATTGATTTCAGCGTTCCACCAGTAAACTGATTTTTTTCCATTTAAGGCAAATTTGCGCTTTGGCATCGAAGCATCACACGCTGTTGTAATGGTTTCGATCGCATATTCTACAAGTCCATCTACGTCACCTATCTCTGAGAGTCTTTGCAACTCTCCATGCGTCTTGGCTACTTCCAGTTTCGCTCTTAGCTGAGTGCTATCGAGTTTCTTCACCAGCCATCCGTTTCTGTTTCCATGTTCGATGGTAGTGTTTCTCTGTTGACTCTTTGGTTTCGTTTTCAGGCTAAATTCCAGATACTGGTGGTCGCTAAGGGTGGCGTCCTCTAGTACTCTCCACCTCTCCACCCTAGGCGCGATGCATTCCGATGTTAATGTAACATCAATAACCGATCCGGTATTTCCTCTTCGGAATGTAAAAGAGTTTCCCTCGTTAAGGATCACTAGGTCCAGCCTCGCTAACATTTCAGACAGAACTTCGCCTCTTCTATCCATAATTCTTGAGCCCCATTCTGGTGATTTGCAATTAAAATCACCTGCCAAAAAAACTTCACTGTTCGCCGATCTCAGATTCTCTTCCAGCTCATCTATCTGCCTTAGGAAATCTTCGTGGTCAATATTTGGGGAGATATAGCAGCTATATACTCTTAAACCTTCGATATCGATCCATACAAAGTTGGATGTCTGCTTACTAACTTCCCTGATTCGTAGGTTCTGATTTAGCACGGCGATTGCTGCTCTACCTGTCTCATCCTGGAACCATGAGCCTGTATCCAGACATCTATATTGCTCGCTGATTATTAGCACATCCGTACATTTTTCCGCAGCAGTCTGTAGCATGAGATCCTGTGCTTCGCGGCCTCTTCTTAAGTTTATCTGAAGAAACTTCGTCATTACTTCGTTTTCTTTAATGCCTCCTGGAATGACTGACATCTTATACCGCCAAGGGTGTGTTTCGCGTCTCTTTTTTTTTCATTACAGACTGCGCAGAAGGCTTCCTCTTTGCAATCTTTCGCAAAGTGGTCTTGCTTTCCACAAAGACGGCACGATTTGGATCTGTCTGTCCCTTTGCAGTGTAGTGCTACGTGACCAAATCCTTGGCAGCGGAAGCATCGAATAACGTCTGGCTTCTGTCTAACTCTGCATAAAATCCATCCTACTTTGATTTTGCCAGTTTTCAGCAGTCTTTCTGCAATTTCCTTCGATGTTGTCACTACTGCTGTTTGAGTGCCACTGAAACCTTTTCTAAGTGATCGCACTTTCACTGAATCTGGGGAGGTTTCTTCTACTACCGCTAATATGGCGGCAGTCACATCCGCTTCCTCCGTAATCTTATCTAGATCCCGGATCTCGATTATGCAGTTCCGTGTCATGGTCCGCACAGTTGCCTGCTTTCCCAAGAGTTTGGCTACCTGAGTTCTCAAGGTTCCAACATTCCCTTTTTTAATTTTTAACAATAGTTCGTTCTTTTGTGTCCGCCTTATCCCTAAAATTTCAACTCCGCATTTTTCTGGATCTATGTTTTTTTTAATTCTTCGTAGTGTGTCTTCGTATGAGACACCTTCCGCTGGTTTAATTGTTAATGCCTCCGGCTGTGTAGTGCGGATTTGGTTTTCATGTGGTATTTTCGTGTTCGTCTTGTCACGATTTTCTCTTTTTTTTCTCTCCACTATTTGCCAGTTTTGAACTTCCGCTAATGTCTCAGTTTGGTTTTCCAAAACGTTTTGTATCGGTACGACTTCTTTCCTTTTTGGGGGTGTTTTTACTTGCGCTGGGTGTACTTGTGCTGGGTCTATGTACTTACGTAGCATGTCTGCGTATGACACCCCTTTCTTTGGTTTAAAGGTCAATGTTTCTGACCGTTTAGCGCGTGTTTGATTTTCATGCGACTTTTTTGTGTTAGTCTTTTCACGTGTAACGTTTTGTACCGCTATGACTTCTATCCTCTTTAAAGGTGTTGGTACTTGGGGTAATGTGTCTCTCTGTTTTGGGGGGAGCTCCCGCTCGGCATTCTTAACGGAATTATTTCCCAGAGATCCAGTTTCTCGTCTACTTTCCTGGTACGTTTGCTCCAGTTTCTCCCTTTCCTCCCGATGGTCCTTCATTCTTGTCCATAAGATTCCCGCTTCGTTGTTAGCGGTTCTAATGGATTTGTGGACATTCCTGTACGTCTTTAATACATCATCGATTTTATCGATGCGTACACCTAATTCTGAAAATACCTCTTCTTCCTCCTTTTTCAGCTGTATCAGCCGTTTTTCTATTTCCGTCATAACGAAAGATTAAAAATGCTACAAGGGAAAAAAGGACCTAAAAATTAGTAAAAAAAAAAAAATTAAAACTTAAATCTACACTGCTTTGAAAAAAAATTTAAATGACAAGTGTCAAAAGGTCTGGTATAAAAGATTTGTCTTTGCTGGGGTTCCTACTATGCAATTTATGTGTTTTCTACTAAACCAAGGTAAGCTCTTGTATTTTGCGCTGTCCTTCCTAGTATCTCGCTGTTTTGCTGCCCGTAGATTTATCTATTTATTCGAGCGAATTTTCTTACGTCTGTAGCTTGTTTGCCCGTTGCCAGGCCTCCTGTCTAGTCTTGTCTGTCTAGTCTTGTCTGTCTAGTCTTGTCTGTCTAGTCTTGTCTGTCTAGTCTTGTCTGTCTAGTCTTGTCTGTCTAGTCTTGTCTGTCTAGTCTTGTCTGTCTAGTCTTGTCTGTCTAGTCTTGTCTGTCTAGTCTTGTCTGTCTAGTCTTGTCTGTCTAGTCTTGTCTGTCTAGTCTTGTCTGTCTAGTCTTGTCTGTCTAGTCTTGTCTGTCTAGTCTTGTCTGTCTAGTCTTGTCTGTCTAGTCTTGTCTGTCTAGTCTTGTCTGTCTAGTCTTGTCTGTCTAGTCTTGTCTGTCTAGTCTTGTCTGTCTAGTCTTGTCTGTCTAGTCTTGTCTGTCTAGTCTTGTCTGTCTAGTCTTGTCTGTCTAGTCTTGTCTGTCTAGTCTTGTCTGTCTAGTCTTGTCTGTCTAGTCTTGTCTGTCTAGTCTTGTCTGTCTAGTCTTGTCTGTCTAGTCTTGTCTGTCTAGTCTTGTCTGTCTAGTCTTGTCTGTCTAGTCTTGTCTGTCTAGTCTTGTCTGTCTAGTCTTGTCTGTCTAGTCTTGTCTGTCTAGTCTTGTCTGTCTAGTCTTGTCTGTCTAGTCTTGTCTGTCTAGTCTTGTCTGTCTAGTCTTGTCTGTCTAGTCTTGTCTGTCTAGTCTTGTCTGTCTTTGACAACATACCCGCCTTTCAATGCGGGAGACCCGGGTTCGATTCCTGGTCGGGGAGACAACAACTAGGGCGGTTTTTCAGTAAACCGTCCGGGCTGTCTACCCTGAATGAATGCAGAATATGCGATACCAGGGTGGCGCATACTCAAGCCAAGGTGGAGAAAGTCTTGTCTGTCTAGTCTTGTCTGTCTAGTCTTGTCTGTCTAGTTTTGTCCGTCTAGTCTTGTCTGTCTAGTCTTGTCTGTCTAGTCTTGTCTGTCTAGTCTTGTCTGTCTAGTCTTGTCTGTCTAGTCTTGTCTGTCTAGTCTTGTCTGTCTAGTCTTGTCTGTCTAGTCTTGTCTGTCTAGTCTTGTCTGTCTAGTCTTGTCTGTCTAGTCTTGTCTGTCTAGTCTTGTCTGTCTAGTCTTGTCTGTCTAGTCTTGTCTGTCTAGTCTTGTCTGTCTAGTCTTGTCTGTCTAGTCTTGTCTGTCTAGTCTTGTCTGTCTAGTCTTGTCTGTCTAGTCTTGTCTGTCTAGTCTTGTCTGTCTAGTCTTGTCTGTCTAGTCTTGTCTGTCTAGTCTTGTCTGTCTAGTCTTGTCTGTCTAGTCTTGTCTGTCTAGTCTTGTCTGTCTAGTCTTGTCTGTCTAGTCTTGTCTGTCTAGTCTTGTCTGTCTAGTCTTGTCTGTCTAGTCTTGTCTGTCTAGTCTTGTCTGTCTAGTCTTGTCTGTCTAGTCTTGTCTGTCTAGTCTTGTCTGTCTAGTCTTGTCTGTCTAGTCTTGTCTGTCTAGTCTTGTCTGTCTAGTCTTGTCTGTCTAGTCTTGTCTGTCTAGTCTTGTCTGTCTAGTCTTGTCTGTCTAGTCTTGTCTGTCTAGTCTTGTCTGTCTAGTCTTGTCTGTCTAGTCTTGTCTGTCTAGTCTTGTCTGTCTAGTCTTGTCTGTCTAGTCTTGTCTGTCTAGTCTTGTCTGTCTAGTCTTGTCTGTCTAGTCTTGTCTGTCTAGTCTTGTCTGTCTAGTCTTGTCTGTCTAGTCTTGTCTGTCTAGTCTTGTCTGTCTAGTCTTGTCTGTCTAGTCTTGTCTGTCTAGTCTTGTCTGTCTAGTCTTGTCTGTCTAGTCTTGTCTGTCTAGTCTTGTCTGTCTAGTCTTGTCTGTCTAGTCTTGTCTGTCTAGTCTTGTCTGTCTAGTCTTGTCTGTCTAGTCTTGTCTGTCTAGTCTTGTCTGTCTAGTCTTGTCTGTCTAGTCTTGTCTGTCTAGTCTTGTCTGTCTAGTCTTGTCTGTCTAGTCTTGTCTGTCTAGTCTTGTCTGTCTAGTCTTGTCTGTCTAGTCTTGTCTGTCTAGTCTTGTCTGTCTAGTCTTGTCTGTCTAGTCTTGTCTGTCTAGTCTTGTCTGTCTAGTCTTGTCTGTCTAGTCTTGTCTGTCTAGTCTTGTCTGTCTAGTCTTGTCTGTCTAGTCTTGTCTGTCTAGTCTTGTCTGTCTAGTCTTGTCTGTCTAGTCTTGTCTGTCTAGTCTTGTCTGTCTAGTCTTGTCTGTCTAGTCTTGTCTGTCTAGTCTTGTCTGTCTAGTCTTGTCTGTCTAGTCTTGTCTGTCTAGTCTTGTCTGTCTAGTCTTGTCTGTCTAGTCTTGTCTGTCTAGTCTTGTCTGTCTAGTCTTGTCTGTCTAGTCTTGTCTGTCTAGTCTTGTCTGTCTAGTCTTGTCTGTCTAGTCTTGTCTGTCTAGTCTTGTCTGTCTAGTCTTGTCTGTCTAGTCTTGTCTGTCTAGTCTTGTCTGTCTAGTCTTGTCTGTCTAGTCTTGTCTGTCTAGTCTTGTCTGTCTAGTCTTGTCTGTCTAGTCTTGTCTGTCTAGTCTTGTCTGTCTAGTCTTGTCTGTCTAGTCTTGTCTGTCTAGTCTTGTCTGTCTAGTCTTGTCTGTCTAGTCTTGTCTGTCTAGTCTTGTCTGTCTAGTCTTGTCTGTCTAGTCTTGTCTGTCTAGTCTTGTCTGTCTAGTCTTGTCTGTCTAGTCTTGTCTGTCTAGTCTTGTCTGTCTAGTCTTGTCTGTCTAGTCTTGTCTGTCTAGTCTTGTCTGTCTAGTCTTGTCTGTCTAGTCTTGTCTGTCTAGTCTTGTCTGTCTAGTCTTGTCTGTCTAGTCTTGTCTGTCTAGTCTTGTCTGTCTAGTCTTGTCTGTCTAGTCTTGTCTGTCTAGTCTTGTCTGTCTAGTCTTGTCTGTCTAGTCTTGTCTGTCTAGTCTTGTCTGTCTAGTCTTGTCTGTCTAGTCTTGTCTGTCTAGTCTTGTCTGTCTAGTCTTGTCTGTCTAGTCTTGTCTGTCTAGTCTTGTCTGTCTAGTCTTGTCTGTCTAGTCTTGTCTGTCTAGTCTTGTCTGTCTAGTCTTGTCTGTCTAGTCTTGTCTGTCTAGTCTTGTCTGTCTAGTCTTGTCTGTCTAGTCTTGTCTGTCTAGTCTTGTCTGTCTAGTCTTGTCTGTCTAGTCTTGTCTGTCTAGTCTTGTCTGTCTAGTCTTGTCTGTCTAGTCTTGTCTGTCTAGTCTTGTCTGTCTAGTCTTGTCTGTCTAGTCTTGTCTGTCTAGTCTTGTCTGTCTAGTCTTGTCTGTCTAGTCTTGTCTGTCTAGTCTTGTCTGTCTAGTCTTGTCTGTCTAGTCTTGTCTGTCTAGTCTTGTCTGTCTAGTCTTGTCTGTCTAGTCTTGTCTGTCTAGTCTTGTCTGTCTAGTCTTGTCTGTCTAGTCTTGTCTGTCTAGTCTTGTCTGTCTAGTCTTGTCTGTCTAGTCTTGTCTGTCTAGTCTTGTCTGTCTAGTCTTGTCTGTCTAGTCTTGTCTGTCTAGTCTTGTCTGTCTAGTCTTGTCTGTCTAGTCTTGTCTGTCTAGTCTTGTCTGTCTAGTCTTGTCTGTCTAGTCTTGTCTGTCTAGTCTTGTCTGTCTAGTCTTGTCTGTCTAGTCTTGTCTGTCTAGTCTTGTCTGTCTAGTCTTGTCTGTCTAGTCTTGTCTGTCTAGTCTTGTCTGTCTAGTCTTGTCTGTCTAGTCTTGTCTGTCTAGTCTTGTCTGTCTAGTCTTGTCTGTCTAGTCTTGTCTGTCTAGTCTTGTCTGTCTAGTCTTGTCTGTCTAGTCTTGTCTGTCTAGTCTTGTCTGTCTAGTCTTGTCTGTCTAGTCTTGTCTGTCTAGTCTTGTCTGTCTAGTCTTGTCTGTCTAGTCTTGTCTGTCTAGTCTTGTCTGTCTAGTCTTGTCTGTCTAGTCTTGTCTGTCTAGTCTTGTCTGTCTAGTCTTGTCTGTCTAGTCTTGTCTGTCTAGTCTTGTCTGTCTAGTCTTGTCTGTCTAGTCTTGTCTGTCTAGTCTTGTCTGTCTAGTCTTGTCTGTCTAGTCTTGTCTGTCTAGTCTTGTCTGTCTAGTCTTGTCTGTCTAGTCTTGTCTGTCTAGTCTTGTCTGTCTAGTCTTGTCTGTCTAGTCTTGTCTGTCTAGTCTTGTCTGTCTAGTCTTGTCTGTCGTATCTTGTCTGTCTAGTCTTGTCTGTCTAGTCTTGTCTGTCTAGTCTTGTCTGTCTAGTCTTGTCTGTCTAGTCTTGTCTGTCTAGTCTTGTCTGTCTAGTCTTGTCTGTCTAGTCTTGTCTGTCTAGTCTTGTCTGTCTAGTCTTGTCTGTCTAGTCTTGTCTGTCTAGTCTTGTCTGTCTAGTCTTGTCTGTCTAGTCTTGTCTGTCTAGTCTTGTCTGTCTAGTCTTGTCTGTCTAGTCTTGTCTGTCTAGTCTTGTCTGTCTAGTCTTGTCTGTCTAGTCTTGTCTGTCTAGTCTTGTCTGTCTAGTCTTGTCTGTCTAGTCTTGTCTGTCTAGTCTTGTCTGTCTAGTCTTGTCTGTCTAGTCTTGTCTGTCTAGTCTTGTCTGTCTAGTCTTGTCTGTCTAGTCTTGTCTGTCTAGTCTTGTCTGTCTAGTCTTGTCTGTCTAGTCTTGTCTGTCTAGTCTTGTCTGTCTAGTCTTGTCTGTCTAGTCTTGTCTGTCTAGTCTTGTCTGTCTAGTCTTGTCTGTCTAGTCTTGTCTGTCTAGTCTTGTCTGTCTAGTCTTGTCTGTCTAGTCTTGTCTGTCTAGTCTTGTCTGTCTAGTCTTGTCTGTCTAGTCTTGTCTGTCTAGTCTTGTCTGTCTAGTCTTGTCTGTCTAGTCTTGTCTGTCTAGTCTTGTCTGTCTAGTCTTGTCTGTCTAGTCTTGTCTGTCTAGTCTTGTCTGTCTAGTCTTGTCTGTCTAGTCTTGTCTGTCTAGTCTTGTCTGTCTAGTCTTGTCTGTCTAGTCTTGTCTGTCTAGTCTTGTCTGTCTAGTCTTGTCTGTCTAGTCTTGTCTGTCTAGTCTTGTCTGTCTAGTCTTGTCTGTCTAGTCTTGTCTGTCTAGTCTTGTCTGTCTAGTCTTGTCTGTCTAGTCTTGTCTGTCTAGTCTTGTCTGTCTAGTCTTGTCTGTCTAGTCTTGTCTGTCTAGTCTTGTCTGTCTAGTCTTGTCTGTCTAGTCTTGTCTGTCTAGTCTTGTCTGTCTAGTCTTGTCTGTCTAGTCTTGTCTGTCTAGTCTTGTCTGTCTAGTCTTGTCTGTCTAGTCTTGTCTGTCTAGTCTTGTCTGTCTAGTCTTGTCTGTCTAGTCTTGTCTGTCTAGTCTTGTCTGTCTAGTCTTGTCTGTCTAGTCTTGTCTGTCTAGTCTTGTCTGTCTAGTCTTGTCTGTCTAGTCTTGTCTGTCTAGTCTTGTCTGTCTAGTCTTGTCTGTCTAGTCTTGTCTGTCTAGTCTTGTCTGTCTAGTCTTGTCTGTCTAGTCTTGTCTGTCTAGTCTTGTCTGTCTAGTCTTGTCTGTCTAGTCTTGTCTGTCTAGTCTTGTCTGTCTAGTCTTGTCTGTCTAGTCTTGTCTGTCTAGTCTTGTCTGTCTAGTCTTGTCTGTCTAGTCTTGTCTGTCTAGTCTTGTCTGTCTAGTCTTGTCTGTCTAGTCTTGTCTGTCTAGTCTTGTCTGTCTAGTCTTGTCTGTCTAGTCTTGTCTGTCTAGTCTTGTCTGTCTAGTCTTGTCTGTCTAGTCTTGTCTGTCTAGTCTTGTCTGTCTAGTCTTGTCTGTCTAGTCTTGTCTGTCTAGTCTTGTCTGTCTAGTCTTGTCTGTCTAGTCTTGTCTGTCTAGTCTTGTCTGTCTAGTCTTGTCTGTCTAGTCTTGTCTGTCTAGTCTTGTCTGTCTAGTCTTGTCTGTCTAGTCTTGTCTGTCTAGTCTTGTCTGTCTAGTCTTGTCTGTCTAGTCTTGTCTGTCTAGTCTTGTCTGTCTAGTCTTGTCTGTCTAGTCTTGTCTGTCTAGTCTTGTCTGTCTAGTCTTGTCTGTCTAGTCTTGTCTGTCTAGTCTTGTCTGTCTAGTCTTGTCTGTCTAGTCTTGTCTGTCTAGTCTTGTCTGTCTAGTCTTGTCTGTCTAGTCTTGTCTGTCTAGTCTTGTCTGTCTAGTCTTGTCTGTCTAGTCTTGTCTGTCTAGTCTTGTCTGTCTAGTCTTGTCTGTCTAGTCTTGTCTGTCTAGTCTTGTCTGTCTAGTCTTGTCTGTCTAGTCTTGTCTGTCTAGTCTTGTCTGTCTAGTCTTGTCTGTCTAGTCTTGTCTGTCTAGTCTTGTCTGTCTAGTCTTGTCTGTCTAGTCTTGTCTGTCTAGTCTTGTCTGTCTAGTCTTGTCTGTCTAGTCTTGTCTGTCTAGTCTTGTCTGTCTAGTCTTGTCTGTCTAGTCTTGTCTGTCTAGTCTTGTCTGTCTAGTCTTGTCTGTCTAGTCTTGTCTGTCTAGTCTTGTCTGTCTAGTCTTGTCTGTCTAGTCTTGTCTGTCTAGTCTTGTCTGTCTAGTCTTGTCTGTCTAGTCTTGTCTGTCTAGTCTTGTCTGTCTAGTCTTGTCTGTCTAGTCTTGTCTGTCTAGTCTTGTCTGTCTAGTCTTGTCTGTCTAGTCTTGTCTGTCTAGTCTTGTCTGTCTAGTCTTGTCTGTCTAGTCTTGTCTGTCTAGTCTTGTCTGTCTAGTCTTGTCTGTCTAGTCTTGTCTGTCTAGTCTTGTCTGTCTAGTCTTGTCTGTCTAGTCTTGTCTGTCTAGTCTTGTCTGTCTAGTCTTGTCTGTCTAGTCTTGTCTGTCTAGTCTTGTCTGTCTAGTCTTGTCTGTCTAGTCTTGTCTGTCTAGTCTTGTCTGTCTAGTCTTGTCTGTCTAGTCTTGTCTGTCTAGTCTTGTCTGTCTAGTCTTGTCTGTCTAGTCTTGTCTGTCTAGTCTTGTCTGTCTAGTCTTGTCTGTCTAGTCTTGTCTGTCTAGTCTTGTCTGTCTAGTCTTGTCTGTCTAGTCTTGTCTGTCTAGTCTTGTCTGTCTAGTCTTGTCTGTCTAGTCTTGTCTGTCTAGTCTTGTCTGTCTAGTCTTGTCTGTCTAGTCTTGTCTGTCTAGTCTTGTCTGTCTAGTCTTGTCTGTCTAGTCTTGTCTGTCTAGTCTTGTCTGTCTAGTCTTGTCTGTCTAGTCTTGTCTGTCTAGTCTTGTCTGTCTAGTCTTGTCTGTCTAGTCTTGTCTGTCTAGTCTTGTCTGTCTAGTCTTGTCTGTCTAGTCTTGTCTGTCTAGTCTTGTCTGTCTAGTCTTGTCTGTCTAGTCTTGTCTGTCTAGTCTTGTCTGTCTAGTCTTGTCTGTCTAGTCTTGTCTGTCTAGTCTTGTCTGTCTAGTCTTGTCTGTCTAGTCTTGTCTGTCTAGTCTTGTCTGTCTAGTCTTGTCTGTCTAGTCTTGTCTGTCTAGTCTTGTCTGTCTAGTCTTGTCTGTCTAGTCTTGTCTGTCTAGTCTTGTCTGTCTAGTCTTGTCTGTCTAGTCTTGTCTGTCTAGTCTTGTCTGTCTAGTCTTGTCTGTCTAGTCTTGTCTGTCTAGTCTTGTCTGTCTAGTCTTGTCTGTCTAGTCTTGTCTGTCTAGTCTTGTCTGTCTAGTCTTGTCTGTCTAGTCTTGTCTGTCTAGTCTTGTCTGTCTAGTCTTGTCTGTCTAGTCTTGTCTGTCTAGTCTTGTCTGTCTAGTCTTGTCTGTCTAGTCTTGTCTGTCTAGTCTTGTCTGTCTAGTCTTGTCTGTCTAGTCTTGTCTGTCTAGTCTTGTCTGTCTAGTCTTGTCTGTCTAGTCTTGTCTGTCTAGTCTTGTCTGTCTAGTCTTGTCTGTCTAGTCTTGTCTGTCTAGTCTTGTCTGTCTAGTCTTGTCTGTCTAGTCTTGTCTGTCTAGTCTTGTCTGTCTAGTCTTGTCTGTCTAGTCTTGTCTGTCTAGTCTTGTCTGTCTAGTCTTGTCTGTCTAGTCTTGTCTGTCTAGTCTTGTCTGTCTAGTCTTGTCTGTCTAGTCTTGTCTGTCTAGTCTTGTCTGTCTAGTCTTGTCTGTCTAGTCTTGTCTGTCTAGTCTTGTCTGTCTAGTCTTGTCTGTCTAGTCTTGTCTGTCTAGTCTTGTCTGTCTAGTCTTGTCTGTCTAGTCTTGTCTGTCTAGTCTTGTCTGTCTAGTCTTGTCTGTCTAGTCTTGTCTGTCTAGTCTTGTCTGTCTAGTCTTGTCTGTCTAGTCTTGTCTGTCTAGTCTTGTCTGTCTAGTCTTGTCTGTCTAGTCTTGTCTGTCTAGTCTTGTCTGTCTAGTCTTGTCTGTCTAGTCTTGTCTGTCTAGTCTTGTCTGTCTAGTCTTGTCTGTCTAGTCTTGTCTGTCTAGTCTTGTCTGTCTAGTCTTGTCTGTCTAGTCTTGTCTGTCTAGTCTTGTCTGTCTAGTCTTGTCTGTCTAGTCTTGTCTGTCTAGTCTTGTCTGTCTAGTCTTGTCTGTCTAGTCTTGTCTGTCTAGTCTTGTCTGTCTAGTCTTGTCTGTCTAGTCTTGTCTGTCTAGTCTTGTCTGTCTAGTCTTGTCTGTCTAGTCTTGTCTGTCTAGTCTTGTCTGTCTAGTCTTGTCTGTCTAGTCTTGTCTGTCTAGTCTTGTCTGTCTAGTCTTGTCTGTCTAGTCTTGTCTGTCTAGTCTTGTCTGTCTAGTCTTGTCTGTCTAGTCTTGTCTGTCTAGTCTTGTCTGTCTAGTCTTGTCTGTCTAGTCTTGTCTGTCTAGTCTTGTCTGTCTAGTCTTGTCTGTCTAGTCTTGTCTGTCTAGTCTTGTCTGTCTAGTCTTGTCTGTCTAGTCTTGTCTGTCTAGTCTTGTCTGTCTAGTCTTGTCTGTCTAGTCTTGTCTGTCTAGTCTTGTCTGTCTAGTCTTGTCTGTCTAGTCTTGTCTGTCTAGTCTTGTCTGTCTAGTCTTGTCTGTCTAGTCTTGTCTGTCTAGTCTTGTCTGTCTAGTCTTGTCTGTCTAGTCTTGTCTGTCTAGTCTTGTCTGTCTAGTCTTGTCTGTCTAGTCTTGTCTGTCTAGTCTTGTCTGTCTAGTCTTGTCTGTCTAGTCTTGTCTGTCTAGTCTTGTCTGTCTAGTCTTGTCTGTCTAGTCTTGTCTGTCTAGTCTTGTCTGTCTAGTCTTGTCTGTCTAGTCTTGTCTGTCTAGTCTTGTCTGTCTAGTCTTGTCTGTCTAGTCTTGTCTGTCTAGTCTTGTCTGTCTAGTCTTGTCTGTCTAGTCTTGTCTGTCTAGTCTTGTCTGTCTAGTCTTGTCTGTCTAGTCTTGTCTGTCTAGTCTTGTCTGTCTAGTCTTGTCTGTCTAGTCTTGTCTGTCTAGTCTTGTCTGTCTAGTCTTGTCTGTCTAGTCTTGTCTGTCTAGTCTTGTCTGTCTAGTCTTGTCTGTCTAGTCTTGTCTGTCTAGTCTTGTCTGTCTAGTCTTGTCTGTCTAGTCTGTCTGTCTAGTCTTGTCTGTCTAGTCTTGTCTGTCTAGTCTTGTCTGTCTAGTCTTGTCTGTCTAGTCTTGTCTGTCTAGTCTTGTCTGTCTAGTCTTGTCTGTCTAGTCTTGTCTGTCTAGTCTTGTCTGTCTAGTCTTGTCTGTCTAGTCTTGTCTGTCTAGTCTTGTCTGTCTAGTCTTGTCTGTCTAGTCTTGTCTGTCTAGTCTTGTCTGTCTAGTCTTGTCTGTCTAGTCTTGTCTGTCTAGTCTTGTCTGTCTAGTCTTGTCTGTCTAGTCTTGTCTGTCTAGTCTTGTCTGTCTAGTCTTGTCTGTCTAGTCTTGTCTGTCTAGTCTTGTCTGTCTAGTCTTGTCTGTCTAGTCTTGTCTGTCTAGTCTTGTCTGTCTAGTCTTGTCTGTCTAGTCTTGTCTGTCTAGTCTTGTCTGTCTAGTCTTGTCTGTCTAGTCTTGTCTGTCTAGTCTTGTCTGTCTAGTCTTGTCTGTCTAGTCTTGTCTGTCTAGTCTTGTCTGTCTAGTCTTGTCTGTCTAGTCTTGTCTGTCTAGTCTTGTCTGTCTAGTCTTGTCTGTCTAGTCTTGTCTGTCTAGTCTTGTCTGTCTAGTCTTGTCTGTCTAGTCTTGTCTGTCTAGTCTTGTCTGTCTAGTCTTGTCTGTCTAGTCTTGTCTGTCTAGTCTTGTCTGTCTAGTCTCTGTCTGTCTAGTCTTTGTCTGTCTAGTCTTGTCTGTCTAGTCTTGTCTGTCTAGTCTTGTCTGTCTAGTCTTGTCTGTCTAGTCTTGTCTGTCTAGTCTTGTCTGTCTAGTCTTGTCTGTCTAGTCTTGTCTGTCTAGTCTTGTCTGTCTAGTCTTGTCTGTCTAGTCTTGTCTGTCTAGTCTTGTCTGTCTAGTCTTGTCTGTCTAGTCTTGTCTGTCTAGTCTTGTCTGTCTAGTCTTGTCTGTCTAGTCTTGTCTGTCTAGTCTTGTCTGTCTAGTCTTGTCTGTCTAGTCTTGTCTGTCTAGTCTTGTCTGTCTAGTCTTGTCTGTCTAGTCTTGTCTGTCTAGTCTTGTCTGTCTAGTCTTGTCTGTCTAGTCTTGTCTGTCTAGTCTTGTCTGTCTAGTCTTGTCTGTCTAGTCTTGTCTGTCTAGTCTTGTCTGTCTAGTCTTGTCTGTCTAGTCTTGTCTGTCTAGTCTTGTCTGTCTAGTCTTGTCTGTCTAGTCTTGTCTGTCTAGTCTTGTCTGTCTAGTCTTGTCTGTCTAGTCTTGTCTGTCTAGTCTTGTCTGTCTAGTCTTGTCTGTCTAGTCTTGTCTGTCTAGTCTTGTCTGTCTAGTCTTGTCTGTCTAGTCTTGTCTGTCTAGTCTTGTCTGTCTAGTCTTGTCTGTCTAGTCTTGTCTGTCTAGTCTTGTCTGTCTAGTCTTGTCTGTCTAGTCTTGTCTGTCTAGTCTTGTCTGTCTAGTCTTGTCTGTCTAGTCTTGTCTGTCTAGTCTTGTCTGTCTAGTCTTGTCTGTCTAGTCTTGTCTGTCTAGTCTTGTCTGTCTAGTCTTGTCTGTCTAGTCTTGTCTGTCTAGTCTTGTCTGTCTAGTCTTGTCTGTCTAGTCTTGTCTGTCTAGTCTTGTCTGTCTAGTCTTGTCTGTCTAGTCTTGTCTGTCTAGTCTTGTCTGTCTAGTCTTGTCTGTCTAGTCTTGTCTGTCTAGTCTTGTCTGTCTAGTCTTGTCTGTCTAGTCTTGTCTGTCTAGTCTTGTCTGTCTAGTCTTGTCTGTCTAGTCTTGTCTGTCTAGTCTTGTCTGTCTAGTCTTGTCTGTCTAGTCTTGTCTGTCTAGTCTTGTCTGTCTAGTCTTGTCTGTCTAGTCTTGTCTGTCTAGTCTTGTCTGTCTAGTCTTGTCTGTCTAGTCTTGTCTGTCTAGTCTTGTCTGTCTAGTCTTGTCTGTCTAGTCTTGTCTGTCTAGTCTTGTCTGTCTAGTCTTGTCTGTCTAGTCTTGTCTGTCTAGTCTTGTCTGTCTAGTCTTGTCTGTCTAGTCTTGTCTGTCTAGTCTTGTCTGTCTAGTCTTGTCTGTCTAGTCTTGTCTGTCTAGTCTTGTCTGTCTAGTCTTGTCTGTCTAGTCTTGTCTGTCTAGTCTTGTCTGTCTAGTCTTGTCTGTCTAGTCTTGTCTGTCTAGTCTTGTCTGTCTAGTCTTGTCTGTCTAGTCTTGTCTGTCTAGTCTTGTCTGTCTAGTCTTGTCTGTCTAGTCTTGTCTGTCTAGTCTTGTCTGTCTAGTCTTGTCTGTCTAGTCTTGTCTGTCTAGTCTTGTCTGTCTAGTCTTGTCTGTCTAGTCTTGTCTGTCTAGTCTTGTCTGTCTAGTCTTGTCTGTCTAGTCTTGTCTGTCTAGTCTTGTCTGTCTAGTCTTGTCTGTCTAGTCTTGTCTGTCTAGTCTTGTCTGTCTAGTCTTGTCTGTCTAGTCTTGTCTGTCTAGTCTTGTCTGTCTAGTCTTGTCTGTCTAGTCTTGTCTGTCTAGTCTTGTCTGTCTAGTCTTGTCTGTCTAGTCTTGTCTGTCTAGTCTTGTCTGTCTAGTCTTGTCTGTCTAGTCTTGTCTGTCTAGTCTTGTCTGTCTAGTCTTGTCTGTCTAGTCTTGTCTGTCTAGTCTTGTCTGTCTAGTCTTGTCTGTCTAGTCTTGTCTGTCTAGTCTTGTCTGTCTAGTCTTGTCTGTCTAGTCTTGTCTGTCTAGTCTTGTCTGTCTAGTCTTGTCTGTCTAGTCTTGTCTGTCTAGTCTTGTCTGTCTAGTCTTGTCTGTCTAGTCTTGTCTGTCTAGTCTTGTCTGTCTAGTCTTGTCTGTCTAGTCTTGTCTGTCTAGTCTTGTCTGTCTAGTCTTGTCTGTCTAGTCTTGTCTGTCTAGTCTTGTCTGTCTAGTCTTGTCTGTCTAGTCTTGTCTGTCTAGTCTTGTCTGTCTAGTCTTGTCTGTCTAGTCTTGTCTGTCTAGTCTTGTCTGTCTAGTCTTGTCTGTCTAGTCTTGTCTGTCTAGTCTTGTCTGTCTAGTCTTGTCTGTCTAGTCTTGTCTGTCTAGTCTTGTCTGTCTAGTCTTGTCTGTCTAGTCTTGTCTGTCTAGTCTTGTCTGTCTAGTCTTGTCTGTCTAGTCTTGTCTGTCTAGTCTTGTCTGTCTAGTCTTGTCTGTCTAGTCTTGTCTGTCTAGTCTTGTCTGTCTAGTCTTGTCTGTCTAGTCTTGTCTGTCTAGTCTTGTCTGTCTAGTCTTGTCTGTCTAGTCTTGTCTGTCTAGTCTTGTCTGTCTAGTCTTGTCTGTCTAGTCTTGTCTGTCTAGTCTTGTCTGTCTAGTCTTGTCTGTCTAGTCTTGTCTGTCTAGTCTTGTCTGTCTAGTCTTGTCTGTCTAGTCTTGTCTGTCTAGTCTTGTCTGTCTAGTCTTGTCTGTCTAGTCTTGTCTGTCTAGTCTTGTCTGTCTAGTCTTGTCTGTCTAGTCTTGTCTGTCTAGTCTTGTCTGTCTAGTCTTGTCTGTCTAGTCTTGTCTGTCTAGTCTTGTCTGTCTAGTCTTGTCTGTCTAGTCTTGTCTGTCTAGTCTTGTCTGTCTAGTCTTGTCTGTCTAGTCTTGTCTGTCTAGTCTTGTCTGTCTAGTCTTGTCTGTCTAGTCTTGTCTGTCTAGTCTTGTCTGTCTAGTCTTGTCTGTCTAGTCTTGTCTGTCTAGTCTTGTCTGTCTAGTCTTGTCTGTCTAGTCTTGTCTGTCTAGTCTTGTCTGTCTAGTCTTGTCTGTCTAGTCTTGTCTGTCTAGTCTTGTCTGTCTAGTCTTGTCTGTCTAGTCTTGTCTGTCTAGTCTTGTCTGTCTAGTCTTGTCTGTCTAGTCTTGTCTGTCTAGTCTTGTCTGTCTAGTCTTGTCTGTCTAGTCTTGTCTGTCTAGTCTTGTCTGTCTAGTCTTGTCTGTCTAGTCTTGTCTGTCTAGTCTTGTCTGTCTAGTCTTGTCTGTCTAGTCTTGTCTGTCTAGTCTTGTCTGTCTAGTCTTGTCTGTCTAGTCTTGTCTGTCTAGTCTTGTCTGTCTAGTCTTGTCTGTCTAGTCTTGTCTGTCTAGTCTTGTCTGTCTAGTCTTGTCTGTCTAGTCTTGTCTGTCTAGTCTTGTCTGTCTAGTCTTGTCTGTCTAGTCTTGTCTGTCTAGTCTTGTCTGTCTAGTCTTGTCTGTCTAGTCTTGTCTGTCTAGTCTTGTCTGTCTAGTCTTGTCTGTCTAGTCTTGTCTGTCTAGTCTTGTCTGTCTAGTCTTGTCTGTCTAGTCTTGTCTGTCTAGTCTTGTCTGTCTAGTCTTGTCTGTCTAGTCTTGTCTGTCTAGTCTTGTCTGTCTAGTCTTGTCTGTCTAGTCTTGTCTGTCTAGTCTTGTCTGTCTAGTCTTGTCTGTCTAGTCTTGTCTGTCTAGTCTTGTCTGTCTAGTCTTGTCTGTCTAGTCTTGTCTGTCTAGTCTTGTCTGTCTAGTCTTGTCTGTCTAGTCTTGTCTGTCTAGTCTTGTCTGTCTAGTCTTGTCTGTCTAGTCTTGTCTGTCTAGTCTTGTCTGTCTAGTCTTGTCTGTCTAGTCTTGTCTGTCTAGTCTTGTCTGTCTAGTCTTGTCTGTCTAGTCTTGTCTGTCTAGTCTTGTCTGTCTAGTCTTGTCTGTCTAGTCTTGTCTGTCTAGTCTTGTCTGTCTAGTCTTGTCTGTCTAGTCTTGTCTGTCTAGTCTTGTCTGTCTAGTCTTGTCTGTCTAGTCTTGTCTGTCTAGTCTTGTCTGTCTAGTCTTGTCTGTCTAGTCTTGTCTGTCTAGTCTTGTCTGTCTAGTCTTGTCTGTCTAGTCTTGTCTGTCTAGTCTTGTCTGTCTAGTCTTGTCTGTCTAGTCTTGTCTGTCTAGTCTTGTCTGTCTAGTCTTGTCTGTCTAGTCTTGTCTGTCTAGTCTTGTCTGTCTAGTCTTGTCTGTCTAGTCTTGTCTGTCTAGTCTTGTCTGTCTAGTCTTGTCTGTCTAGTCTTGTCTGTCTAGTCTTGTCTGTCTAGTCTTGTCTGTCTAGTCTTGTCTGTCTAGTCTTGTCTGTCTAGTCTTGTCTGTCTAGTCTTGTCTGTCTAGTCTTGTCTGTCTAGTCTTGTCTGTCTAGTCTTGTCTGTCTAGTCTTGTCTGTCTAGTCTTGTCTGTCTAGTCTTGTCTGTCTAGTCTTGTCTGTCTAGTCTTGTCTGTCTAGTCTTGTCTGTCTAGTCTTGTCTGTCTAGTCTTGTCTGTCTAGTCTTGTCTGTCTAGTCTTGTCTGTCTAGTCTTGTCTGTCTAGTCTTGTCTGTCTAGTCTTGTCTGTCTAGTCTTGTCTGTCTAGTCTTGTCTGTCTAGTCTTGTCTGTCTAGTCTTGTCTGTCTAGTCTTGTCTGTCTAGTCTTGTCTGTCTAGTCTTGTCTGTCTAGTCTTGTCTGTCTAGTCTTGTCTGTCTAGTCTTGTCTGTCTAGTCTTGTCTGTCTAGTCTTGTCTGTCTAGTCTTGTCTGTCTAGTCTTGTCTGTCTAGTCTTGTCTGTCTAGTCTTGTCTGTCTAGTCTTGTCTGTCTAGTCTTGTCTGTCTAGTCTTGTCTGTCTAGTCTTGTCTGTCTAGTCTTGTCTGTCTAGTCTTGTCTGTCTAGTCTTGTCTGTCTAGTCTTGTCTGTCTAGTCTTGTCTGTCTAGTCTTGTCTGTCTAGTCTTGTCTGTCTAGTCTTGTCTGTCTAGTCTTGTCTGTCTAGTCTTGTCTGTCTAGTCTTGTCTGTCTAGTCTTGTCTGTCTAGTCTTGTCTGTCTAGTCTTGTCTGTCTAGTCTTGTCTGTCTAGTCTTGTCTGTCTAGTCTTGTCTGTCTAGTCTTGTCTGTCTAGTCTTGTCTGTCTAGTCTTGTCTGTCTAGTCTTGTCTGTCTAGTCTTGTCTGTCTAGTCTTGTCTGTCTAGTCTTGTCTGTCTAGTCTTGTCTGTCTAGTCTTGTCTGTCTAGTCTTGTCTGTCTAGTCTTGTCTGTCTAGTCTTGTCTGTCTAGTCTTGTCTGTCTAGTCTTGTCTGTCTAGTCTTGTCTGTCTATTCTTGTCTGTCTAGTCTTGTCTGTCTAGTCTTGTCTGTCTAGTCTTGTCTGTCTAGTCTTGTCTGTCTAGTCTTGTCTGTCTAGTCTTGTCTGTCTAGTCTTGTCTGTCTAGTCTTGTCTGTCTAGTCTTGTCTGTCTAGTCTTGTCTGTCTAGTCTTGTCTTGTCTGTCTAGTCTTGTCTGCCTAGTCTTGTCTGTCTAATCTTGTCTGTCTAGTCTTGTCTGTCTAGTCTTGTCTGTCTAGTCTTGTCTGTCTAGTCTTGTCTGTCTAGTCTTGTCTTGTCTGTCCAGTCTTGTCTGCCTAGTCTTGTCTGTCTAGTCTTGTCTGTCTTGTCTTGTCTGTCT
>CALYMW010000377.1:0-15316 GCA_944588485.1 Phosphuga atrata | reverse complement strand
GTTTATGTAGCAATAGACAGAGAAGACTAGACAGACAAGACTAGACAGACAAGACTAAACAGACTAGACTAGACAGACAAAACTAGACAGACAAGACTAGACAGACAAGACTAGACAGACAAGACTAGACAGACAAGACTAGACAGACAAGACTAGACAGACAAGACTAGACAGACAAGACTAGACAGACAAGACTAGACAGACAAGACTAGACAGACAAGACTAGACAGACAAGACTAGACAGACAAGACTAGACAGACAAGACTAGACAGACAAGACTAGACAGACAAGACTAGACAGACAAGACTAGACAGACAAGACTAGACAGACAAGACTAGACAGACAAGACTAGACAGACAAGACTAGACAGACAAGACTAGACAGACAAGACTAGACAGACAAGACTAGACAGACAAGACTAGACAGACAAGACTAGACAGACAAGACTAGACAGACAAGACTAGACAGACAAGACTAGACAGACAAGACTAGACAGACAAGACTAGACAGACAAGACTAGACAGACAAGACTAGACAGACAAGACTAGACAGACAAGACTAGACAGACAAGACTAGACAGACAAGACTAGACAGACAAGACTAGACAGACAAGACTAGACAGACAAGACTAGACAGACAAGACTAGACAGACAAGACTAGACAGACAAGACTAGACAGACAAGACTAGACAGACAAGACTAGACAGACAAGACTAGACAGACAAGACTAGACAGACAAGACTAGACAGACAAGACTAGACAGACAAGACTAGACAGACAAGACTAGACAGACAAGACTAGACAGACAAGACTAGACAGACAAGACTAGACAGACAAGACTAGACAGACAAGACTAGACAGACAAGACTAGACAGACAAGACTAGACAGACAAGACTAGACAGACAAGACTAGACAGACAAGACTAGACAGACAAGACTAGACAGACAAGACTAGACAGACAAGACTAGACAGACAAGACTAGACAGACAAGACTAGACAGACAAGACTAGACAGACAAGACTAGACAGACAAGACTAGACAGACAAGACTAGACAGACAAGACTAGACAGACAAGACTAGACAGACAAGACTAGACAGACAAGACTAGACAGACAAGACTAGACAGACAAGACTAGACAGACAAGACTAGACAGACAAGACTAGACAGACAAGACTAGACAGACAAGACTAGACAGACAAGACTAGACAGACAAGACTAGACAGACAAGACTAGACAGACAAGACTAGACAGACAAGACTAGACAGACAAGACTAGACAGACAAGACTAGACAGACAAGACTAGACAGACAAGACTAGACAGACAAGACTAGACAGACAAGACTAGACAGACAAGACTAGACAGACAAGACTAGACAGACAAGACTAGACAGACAAGACTAGACAGACAAGACTAGACAGACAAGACTAGACAGACAAGACTAGACAGACAAGACTAGACAGACAAGACTAGACAGACAAGACTAGACAGACAAGACTAGACAGACAAGACTAGACAGACAAGACTAGACAGACAAGACTAGACAGACAAGACTAGACAGACAAGACTAGACAGACAAGACTAGACAGACAAGACTAGACAGACAAGACTAGACAGACAAGACTAGACAGACAAGACTAGACAGACAAGACTAGACAGACAAGACTAGACAGACAAGACTAGACAGACAAGACTAGACAGACAAGACTAGACAGACAAGACTAGACAGACAAGACTAGACAGACAAGACTAGACAGACAAGACTAGACAGACAAGACTAGACAGACAAGACTAGACAGACAAGACTAGACAGACAAGACTAGACAGACAAGACTAGACAGACAAGACTAGACAGACAAGACTAGACAGACAAGACTAGACAGACAAGACTAGACAGACAAGACTAGACAGACAAGACTAGACAGACAAGACTAGACAGACAAGACTAGACAGACAAGACTAGACAGACAAGACTAGACAGACAAGACTAGACAGACAAGACTAGACAGACAAGACTAGACAGACAAGACTAGACAGACAAGACTAGACAGACAAGACTAGACAGACAAGACTAGACAGACAAGACTAGACAGACAAGACTAGACAGACAAGACTAGACAGACAAGACTAGACAGACAAGACTAGACAGACAAGACTAGACAGACAAGACTAGACAGACAAGACTAGACAGACAAGACTAGACAGACAAGACTAGACAGACAAGACTAGACAGACAAGACTAGACAGACAAGACTAGACAGACAAGACTAGACAGACAAGACTAGACAGACAAGACTAGACAGACAAGACTAGACAGACAAGACTAGACAGACAAGACTAGACAGACAAGACTAGACAGACAAGACTAGACAGACAAGACTAGACAGACAAGACTAGACAGACAAGACTAGACAGACAAGACTAGACAGACAAGACTAGACAGACAAGACTAGACAGACAAGACTAGACAGACAAGACTAGACAGACAAGACTAGACAGACAAGACTAGACAGACAAGACTAGACAGACAAGACTAGACAGACAAGACTAGACAGACAAGACTAGACAGACAAGACTAGACAGACAAGACTAGACAGACAAGACTAGACAGACAAGACTAGACAGACAAGACTAGACAGACAAGACTAGACAGACAAGACTAGACAGACAAGACTAGACAGACAAGACTAGACAGACAAGACTAGACAGACAAGACTAGACAGACAAGACTAGACAGACAAGACTAGACAGACAAGACTAGACAGACAAGACTAGACAGACAAGACTAGACAGACAAGACTAGACAGACAAGACTAGACAGACAAGACTAGACAGACAAGACTAGACAGACAAGACTAGACAGACAAGACTAGACAGACAAGACTAGACAGACAAGACTAGACAGACAAGACTAGACAGACAAGACTAGACAGACAAGACTAGACAGACAAGACTAGACAGACAAGACTAGACAGACAAGACTAGACAGACAAGACTAGACAGACAAGACTAGACAGACAAGACTAGACAGACAAGACTAGACAGACAAGACTAGACAGACAAGACTAGACAGACAAGACTAGACAGACAAGACTAGACAGACAAGACTAGACAGACAAGACTAGACAGACAAGACTAGACAGACAAGACTAGACAGACAAGACTAGACAGACAAGACTAGACAGACAAGACTAGACAGACAAGACTAGACAGACAAGACTAGACAGACAAGACTAGACAGACAAGACTAGACAGACAAGACTAGACAGACAAGACTAGACAGACAAGACTAGACAGACAAGACTAGACAGACAAGACTAGACAGACAAGACTAGACAGACAAGACTAGACAGACAAGACTAGACAGACAAGACTAGACAGACAAGACTAGACAGACAAGACTAGACAGACAAGACTAGACAGACAAGACTAGACAGACAAGACTAGACAGACAAGACTAGACAGACAAGACTAGACAGACAAGACTAGACAGACAAGACTAGACAGACAAGACTAGACAGACAAGACTAGACAGACAAGACTAGACAGACAAGACTAGACAGACAAGACTAGACAGACAAGACTAGACAGACAAGACTAGACAGACAAGACTAGACAGACAAGACTAGACAGACAAGACTAGACAGACAAGACTAGACAGACAAGACTAGACAGACAAGACTAGACAGACAAGACTAGACAGACAAGACTAGACAGACAAGACTAGACAGACAAGACTAGACAGACAAGACTAGACAGACAAGACTAGACAGACAAGACTAGACAGACAAGACTAGACAGACAAGACTAGACAGACAAGACTAGACAGACAAGACTAGACAGACAAGACTAGACAGACAAGACTAGACAGACAAGACTAGACAGACAAGACTAGACAGACAAGACTAGACAGACAAGACTAGACAGACAAGACTAGACAGACAAGACTAGACAGACAAGACTAGACAGACAAGACTAGACAGACAAGACTAGACAGACAAGACTAGACAGACAAGACTAGACAGACAAGACTAGACAGACAAGACTAGACAGACAAGACTAGACAGACAAGACTAGACAGACAAGACTAGACAACAAGACTAGACAGACAAGACTAGACAGACAAGACTAGACAGACAAGACTAGACAGACAAGACTAGACAGACAAGACTAGACAGACAAGACTAGACAGACAAGACTAGACAGACAAGACTAGACAGACAAGACTAGACAGACAAGACTAGACAGACAAGACTAGACAGACAAGACTAGACAGACAAGACTAGACAGACAAGACTAGACAGACAAGACTAGACAGACAAGACTAGACAGACAAGACTAGACAGACAAGACTAGACAGACAAGACTAGACAGACAAGACTAGACAGACAAGACTAGACAGACAAGACTAGACAGACAAGACTAGACAGACAAGACTAGACAGACAAGACTAGACAGACAAGACTAGACAGACAAGACTAGACAGACAAGACTAGACAGACAAGACTAGACAGACAAGACTAGACAGACAAGACTAGACAGACAAGACTAGACAGACAAGACTAGACAGACAAGACTAGACAGACAAGACTAGACAGACAAGACTAGACAGACAAGACTAGACAGACAAGACTAGACAGACAAGACTAGACAGACAAGACTAGACAGACAAGACTAGACAGACAAGACTAGACAGACAAGACTAGACAGACAAGACTAGACAGACAAGACTAGACAGACAAGACTAGACAGACAAGACTAGACAGACAAGACTAGACAGACAAGACTAGACAGACAAGACTAGACAGACAAGACTAGACAGACAAGACTAGACAGACAAGACTAGACAGACAAGACTAGACAGACAAGACTAGACAGACAAGACTAGACAGACAAGACTAGACAGACAAGACTAGACAGACAAGACTAGACAGACAAGACTAGACAGACAAGACTAGACAGACAAGACTAGACAGACAAGACTAGACAGACAAGACTAGACAGACAAGACTAGACAGACAAGACTAGACAGACAAGACTAGACAGACAAGACTAGACAGACAAGACTAGACAGACAAGACTAGACAGACAAGACTAGACAGACAAGACTAGACAGACAAGACTAGACAGACAAGACTAGACAGACAAGACTAGACAGACAAGACTAGACAGACAAGACTAGACAGACAAGACTAGACAGACAAGACTAGACAGACAAGACTAGACAGACAAGACTAGACAGACAAGACTAGACAGACAAGACTAGACAGACAAGACTAGACAGACAAGACTAGACAGACAAGACTAGACAGACAAGACTAGACAGACAAGACTAGACAGACAAGACTAGACAGACAAGACTAGACAGACAAGACTAGACAGACAAGACTAGACAGACAAGACTAGACAGACAAGACTAGACAGACAAGACTAGACAGACAAGACTAGACAGACAAGACTAGACAGACAAGACTAGACAGACAAGACTAGACAGACAAGACTAGACAGACAAGACTAGACAGACAAGACTAGACAGACAAGACTAGACAGACAAGACTAGACAGACAAGACTAGACAGACAAGACTAGACAGACAAGACTAGACAGACAAGACTAGACAGACAAGACTAGACAGACAAGACTAGACAGACAAGACTAGACAGACAAGACTAGACAGACAAGACTAGACAGACAAGACTAGACAGACAAGACTAGACAGACAAGACTAGACAGACAAGACTAGACAGACAAGACTAGACAGACAAGACTAGACAGACAAGACTAGACAGACAAGACTAGACAGACAAGACTAGACAGACAAGACTAGACAGACAAGACTAGACAGACAAGACTAGACAGACAAGACTAGACAGACAAGACTAGACAGACAAGACTAGACAGACAAGACTAGACAGACAAGACTAGACAGACAAGACTAGACAGACAAGACTAGACAGACAAGACTAGACAGACAAGACTAGACAGACAAGACTAGACAGACAAGACTAGACAGACAAGACTAGACAGACAAGACTAGACAGACAAGACTAGACAGACAAGACTAGACAGACAAGACTAGACAGACAAGACTAGACAGACAAGACTAGACAGACAAGACTAGACAGACAAGACTAGACAGACAAGACTAGACAGACAAGACTAGACAGACAAGACTAGACAGACAAGACTAGACAGACAAGACTAGACAGACAAGACTAGACAGACAAGACTAGACAGACAAGACTAGACAGACAAGACTAGACAGACAAGACTAGACAGACAAGACTAGACAGACAAGACTAGACAGACAAGACTAGACAGACAAGACTAGACAGACAAGACTAGACAGACAAGACTAGACAGACAAGACTAGACAGACAAGACTAGACAGACAAGACTAGACAGACAAGACTAGACAGACAAGACTAGACAGACAAGACTAGACAGACAAGACTAGACAGACAAGACTAGACAGACAAGACTAGACAGACAAGACTAGACAGACAAGACTAGACAGACAAGACTAGACAGACAAGACTAGACAGACAAGACTAGACAGACAAGACTAGACAGACAAGACTAGACAGACAAGACTAGACAGACAAGACTAGACAGACAAGACTAGACAGACAAGACTAGACAGACAAGACTAGACAGACAAGACTAGACAGACAAGACTAGACAGACAAGACTAGACAGACAAGACTAGACAGACAAGACTAGACAGACAAGACTAGACAGACAAGACTAGACAGACAAGACTAGACAGACAAGACTAGACAGACAAGACTAGACAGACAAGACTAGACAGACAAGACTAGACAGACAAGACTAGACAGACAAGACTAGACAGACAAGACTAGACAGACAAGACTAGACAGACAAGACTAGACAGACAAGACTAGACAGACAAGACTAGACAGACAAGACTAGACAGACAAGACTAGACAGACAAGACTAGACAGACAAGACTAGACAGACAAGACTAGACAGACAAGACTAGACAGACAAGACTAGACAGACAAGACTAGACAGACAAGACTAGACAGACAAGACTAGACAGACAAGACTAGACAGACAAGACTAGACAGACAAGACTAGACAGACAAGACTAGACAGACAAGACTAGACAGACAAGACTAGACAGACAAGACTAGACAGACAAGACTAGACAGACAAGACTAGACAGACAAGACTAGACAGACAAGACTAGACAGACAAGACTAGACAGACAAGACTAGACAGACAAGACTAGACAGACAAGACTAGACAGACAAGACTAGACAGACAAGACTAGACAGACAAGACTAGACAGACAAGACTAGACAGACAAGACTAGACAGACAAGACTAGACAGACAAGACTAGACAGACAAGACTAGACAGACAAGACTAGACAGACAAGACTAGACAGACAAGACTAGACAGACAAGACTAGACAGACAAGACTAGACAGACAAGACTAGACAGACAAGACTAGACAGACAAGACTAGACAGACAAGACTAGACAGACAAGACTAGACAGACAAGACTAGACAGACAAGACTAGACAGACAAGACTAGACAGACAAGACTAGACAGACAAGACTAGACAGACAAGACTAGACAGACAAGACTAGACAGACAAGACTAGACAGACAAGACTAGACAGACAAGACTAGACAGACAAGACTAGACAGACAAGACTAGACAGACAAGACTAGACAGACAAGACTAGACAGACAAGACTAGACAGACAAGACTAGACAGACAAGACTAGACAGACAAGACTAGACAGACAAGACTAGACAGACAAGACTAGACAGACAAGACTAGACAGACAAGACTAGACAGACAAGACTAGACAGACAAGACTAGACAGACAAGACTAGACAGACAAGACTAGACAGACAAGACTAGACAGACAAGACTAGACAGACAAGACTAGACAGACAAGACTAGACAGACAAGACTAGACAGACAAGACTAGACAGACAAGACTAGACAGACAAGACTAGACAGACAAGACTAGACAGACAAGACTAGACAGACAAGACTAGACAGACAAGACTAGACAGACAAGACTAGACAGACAAGACTAGACAGACAAGACTAGACAGACAAGACTAGACAGACAAGACTAGACAGACAAGACTAGACAGACAAGACTAGACAGACAAGACTAGACAGACAAGACTAGACAGACAAGACTAGACAGACAAGACTAGACAGACAAGACTAGACAGACAAGACTAGACAGACAAGACTAGACAGACAAGACTAGACAGACAAGACTAGACAGACAAGACTAGACAGACAAGACTAGACAGACAAGACTAGACAGACAAGACTAGACAGACAAGACTAGACAGACAAGACTAGACAGACAAGACTAGACAGACAAGACTAGACAGACAAGACTAGACAGACAAGACTAGACAGACAAGACTAGACAGACAAGACTAGACAGACAAGACTAGACAGACAAGACTAGACAGACAAGACTAGACAGACAAGACTAGACAGACAAGACTAGACAGACAAGACTAGACAGACAAGACTAGACAGACAAGACTAGACAGACAAGACTAGACAGACAAGACTAGACAGACAAGACTAGACAGACAAGACTAGACAGACAAGACTAGACAGACAAGACTAGACAGACAAGACTAGACAGACAAGACTAGACAGACAAGACTAGACAGACAAGACTAGACAGACAAGACTAGACAGACAAGACTAGACAGACAAGACTAGACAGACAAGACTAGACAGACAAGACTAGACAGACAAGACTAGACAGACAAGACTAGACAGACAAGACTAGACAGACAAGACTAGACAGACAAGACTAGACAGACAAGACTAGACAGACAAGACTAGACAGACAAGACTAGACAGACAAGACTAGACAGACAAGACTAGACAGACAAGACTAGACAGACAAGACTAGACAGACAAGACTAGACAGACAAGACTAGACAGACAAGACTAGACAGACAAGACTAGACAGACAAGACTAGACAGACAAGACTAGACAGACAAGACTAGACAGACAAGACTAGACAGACAAGACTAGACAGACAAGACTAGACAGACAAGACTAGACAGACAAGACTAGACAGACAAGACTAGACAGACAAGACTAGACAGACAAGACTAGACAGACAAGACTAGACAGACAAGACTAGACAGACAAGACTAGACAGACAAGACTAGACAGACAAGACTAGACAGACAAGACTAGACAGACAAGACTAGACAGACAAGACTAGACAGACAAGACTAGACAGACAAGACTAGACAGACAAGACTAGACAGACAAGACTAGACAGACAAGACTAGACAGACAAGACTAGACAGACAAGACTAGACAGACAAGACTAGACAGACAAGACTAGACAGACAAGACTAGACAGACAAGACTAGACAGACAAGACTAGACAGACAAGACTAGACAGACAAGACTAGACAGACAAGACTAGACAGACAAGACTAGACAGACAAGACTAGACAGACAAGACTAGACAGACAAGACTAGACAGACAAGACTAGACAGACAAGACTAGACAGACAAGACTAGACAGACAAGACTAGACAGACAAGACTAGACAGACAAGACTAGACAGACAAGACTAGACAGACAAGACTAGACAGACAAGACTAGACAGACAAGACTAGACAGACAAGACTAGACAGACAAGACTAGACAGACAAGACTAGACAGACAAGACTAGACAGACAAGACTAGACAGACAAGACTAGACAGACAAGACTAGACAGACAAGACTAGACAGACAAGACTAGACAGACAAGACTAGACAGACAAGACTAGACAGACAAGACTAGACAGACAAGACTAGACAGACAAGACTAGACAGACAAGACTAGACAGACAAGACTAGACAGACAAGACTAGACAGACAAGACTAGACAGACAAGACTAGACAGACAAGACTAGACAGACAAGACTAGACAGACAAGACTAGACAGACAAGACTAGACAGACAAGACTAGACAGACAAGACTAGACAGACAAGACTAGACAGACAAGACTAGACAGACAAGACTAGACAGACAAGACTAGACAGACAAGACTAGACAGACAAGACTAGACAGACAAGACTAGACAGACAAGACTAGACAGACAAGACTAGACAGACAAGACTAGACAGACAAGACTAGACAGACAAGACTAGACAGACAAGACTAGACAGACAAGACTAGACAGACAAGACTAGACAGACAAGACTAGACAGACAAGACTAGACAGACAAGACTAGACAGACAAGACTAGACAGACAAGACTAGACAGACAAGACTAGACAGACAAGACTAGACAGACAAGACTAGACAGACAAGACTAGACAGACAAGACTAGACAGACAAGACTAGACAGACAAGACTAGACAGACAAGACTAGACAGACAAGACTAGACAGACAAGACTAGACAGACAAGACTAGACAGACAAGACTAGACAGACAAGACTAGACAGACAAGACTAGACAGACAAGACTAGACAGACAAGACTAGACAGACAAGACTAGACAGACAAGACTAGACAGACAAGACTAGACAGACAAGACTAGACAGACAAGACTAGACAGACAAGACTAGACAGACAAGACTAGACAGACAAGACTAGACAGACAAGACTAGACAGACAAGACTAGACAGACAAGACTAGACAGACAAGACTAGACAGACAAGACTAGACAGACAAGACTAGACAGACAAGACTAGACAGACAAGACTAGACAGACAAGACTAGACAGACAAGACTAGACAGACAAGACTAGACAGACAAGACTAGACAGACAAGACTAGACAGACAAGACTAGACAGACAAGACTAGACAGACAAGACTAGACAGACAAGACTAGACAGACAAGACTAGACAGACAAGACTAGACAGACAAGACTAGACAGACAAGACTAGACAGACAAGACTAGACAGACAAGACTAGACAGACAAGACTAGACAGACAAGACTAGACAGACAAGACTAGACAGACAAGACTAGACAGACAAGACTAGACAGACAAGACTAGACAGACAAGACTAGACAGACAAGACTAGACAGACAAGACTAGACAGACAAGACTAGACAGACAAGACTAGACAGACAAGACTAGACAGACAAGACTAGACAGACAAGACTAGACAGACAAGACTAGACAGACAAGACTAGACAGACAAGACTAGACAGACAAGACTAGACAGACAAGACTAGACAGACAAGACTAGACAGACAAGACTAGACAGACAAGACTAGACAGACAAGACTAGACAGACAAGACTAGACAGACAAGACTAGACAGACAAGACTAGACAGACAAGACTAGACAGACAAGACTAGACAGACAAGACTAGACAGACAAGACTAGACAGACAAGACTAGACAGACAAGACTAGACAGACAAGACTAGACAGACAAGACTAGACAGACAAGACTAGACAGACAAGACTAGACAGACAAGACTAGACAGACAAGACTAGACAGACAAGACTAGACAGACAAGACTAGACAGACAAGACTAGACAGACAAGACTAGACAGACAAGACTAGACAGACAAGACTAGACAGACAAGACTAGACAGACAAGACTAGACAGACAAGACTAGACAGACAAGACTAGACAGACAAGACTAGACAGACAAGACTAGACAGACAAGACTAGACAGACAAGACTAGACAGACAAGACTAGACAGACAAGACTAGACAGACAAGACTAGACAGACAAGACTAGACAGACAAGACTAGACAGACAAGACTAGACAGACAAGACTAGACAGACAAGACTAGACAGACAAGACTAGACAGACAAGACTAGACAGACAAGACTAGACAGACAAGACTAGACAGACAAGACTAGACAGACAAGACTAGACAGACAAGACTAGACAGACAAGACTAGACAGACAAGACTAGACAGACAAGACTAGACAGACAAGACTAGACAGACAAGACTAGACAGACAAGACTAGACAGACAAGACTAGACAGACAAGACTAGACAGACAAGACTAGACAGACAAGACTAGACAGACAAGACTAGACAGACAAGACTAGACAGACAAGACTAGACAGACAAGACTAGACAGACAAGACTAGACAGACAAGACTAGACAGACAAGACTAGACAGACAAGACTAGACAGACAAGACTAGACAGACAAGACTAGACAGACAAGACTAGACAGACAAGACTAGACAGACAAGACTAGACAGACAAGACTAGACAGACAAGACTAGACAGACAAGACTAGACAGACAAGACTAGACAGACAAGACTAGACAGACAAGACTAGACAGACAAGACTAGACAGACAAGACTAGACAGACAAGACTAGACAGACAAGACTAGACAGACAAGACTAGACAGACAAGACTAGACAGACAAGACTAGACAGACAAGACTAGACAGACAAGACTAGACAGACAAGACTAGACAGACAAGACTAGACAGACAAGACTAGACAGACAAGACTAGACAGACAAGACTAGACAGACAAGACTAGACAGACAAGACTAGACAGACAAGACTAGACAGACAAGACTAGACAGACAAGACTAGACAGACAAGACTAGACAGACAAGACTAGACAGACAAGACTAGACAGACAAGACTAGACAGACAAGACTAGACAGACAAGACTAGACAGACAAGACTAGACAGACAAGACTAGACAGACAAGACTAGACAGACAAGACTAGACAGACAAGACTAGACAGACAAGACTAGACAGACAAGACTAGACAGACAAGACTAGACAGACAAGACTAGACAGACAAGACTAGACAGACAAGACTAGACAGACAAGACTAGACAGACAAGACTAGACAGACAAGACTAGACAGACAAGACTAGACAGACAAGACTAGACAGACAAGACTAGACAGACAAGACTAGACAGACAAGACTAGACAGACAAGACTAGACAGACAAGACTAGACAGACAAGACTAGACAGACAAGACTAGACAGACAAGACTAGACAGACAAGACTAGACAGACAAGACTAGACAGACAAGACTAGACAGACAAGACTAGACAGACAAGACTAGACAGACAAGACTAGACAGACAAGACTAGACAGACAAGACTAGACAGACAAGACTAGACAGACAAGACTAGACAGACAAGACTAGACAGACAAGACTAGACAGACAAGACTAGACAGACAAGACTAGACAGACAAGACTAGACAGACAAGACTAGACAGACAAGACTAGACAGACAAGACTAGACAGACAAGACTAGACAGACAAGACTAGACAGACAAGACTAGACAGACAAGACTAGACAGACAAGACTAGACAGACAAGACTAGACAGACAAGACTAGACAGACAAGACTAGACAGACAAGACTAGACAGACAAGACTAGACAGACAAGACTAGACAGACAAGACTAGACAGACAAGACTAGACAGACAAGACTAGACAGACAAGACTAGACAGACAAGACTAGACAGACAAGACTAGACAGACAAGACTAGACAGACAAGACTAGACAGACAAGACTAGACAGACAAGACTAGACAGACAAGACTAGACAGACAAGACTAGACAGACAAGACTAGACAGACAAGACTAGACAGACAAGACTAGACAGACAAGACTAGACAGACAAGACTAGACAGACAAGACTAGACAGACAAGACTAGACAGACAAGACTAGACAGACAAGACTAGACAGACAAGACTAGACAGACAAGACTAGACAGACAAGACTAGACAGACAAGACTAGACAGACAAGACTAGACAGACAAGACTAGACAGACAAGACTAGACAGACAAGACTAGACAGACAAGACTAGACAGACAAGACTAGACAGACAAGACTAGACAGACAAGACTAGACAGACAAGACTAGACAGACAAGACTAGACAGACAAGACTAGACAGACAAGACTAGACAGACAAGACTAGACAGACAAGACTAGACAGACAAGACTAGACAGACAAGACTAGACAGACAAGACTAGACAGACAAGACTAGACAGACAAGACTAGACAGACAAGACTAGACAGACAAGACTAGACAGACAAGACTAGACAGACAAGACTAGACAGACAAGACTAGACAGACAAGACTAGACAGACAAGACTAGACAGACAAGACTAGACAGACAAGACTAGACAGACAAGACTAGACAGACAAGACTAGACAGACAAGACTAGACAGACAAGACTAGACAGACAAGACTAGACAGACAAGACTAGACAGACAAGACTAGACAGACAAGACTAGACAGACAAGACTAGACAGACAAGACTAGACAGACAAGACTAGACAGACAAGACTAGACAGACAAGACTAGACAGACAAGACTAGACAGACAAGACTAGACAGACAAGACTAGACAGACAAGACTAGACAGACAAGACTAGACAGACAAGACTAGACAGACAAGACTAGACAGACAAGACTAGACAGACAAGACTAGACAGACAAGACTAGACAGACAAGACTAGACAGACAAGACTAGACAGACAAGACTAGACAGACAAGACTAGACAGACAAGACTAGACAGACAAGACTAGACAGACAAGACTAGACAGACAAGACTAGACAGACAAGACTAGACAGACAAGACTAGACAGACAAGACTAGACAGACAAGACTAGACAGACAAGACTAGACAGACAAGACTAGACAGACAAGACTAGACAGACAAGACTAGACAGACAAGACTAGACAGACAAGACTAGACAGACAAGACTAGACAGACAAGACTAGACAGACAAGACTAGACAGACAAGACTAGACAGACAAGACTAGACAGACAAGACTAGACAGACAAGACTAGACAGACAAGACTAGACAGACAAGACTAGACAGACAAGACTAGACAGACAAGACTAGACAGACAAGACTAGACAGACAAGACTAGACAGACAAGACTAGACAGACAAGACTAGACAGACAAGACTAGACAGACAAGACTAGACAGACAAGACTAGACAGACAAGACTAGACAGACAAGACTAGACAGACAAGACTAGACAGACAAGACTAGACAGACAAGACTAGACAGACAAGACTAGACAGACAAGACTAGACAGACAAGACTAGACAGACAAGACTAGACAGACAAGACTAGACAGACAAGACTAGACAGACAAGACTAGACAGACAAGACTAGACAGACAAGACTAGACAGACAAGACTAGACAGACAAGACTAGACAGACAAGACTAGACAGACAAGACTAGACAGACAAGACTAGACAGACAAGACTAGACAGACAAGACTAGACAGACAAGACTAGACAGACAAGACTAGACAGACAAGACTAGACAGACAAGACTAGACAGACAAGACTA
>CALYMW010000376.1:0-35905 GCA_944588485.1 Phosphuga atrata | reverse complement strand
TAGACAGACAAGACTAGACAGACAAGACTAGACAGACAAGACTAGACAGACAAGACTAGACAGACAAGACTAGACAGACAAGACTAGACAGACAAGACTAGACAGACAAGACTAGACAGACAAGACTAGACAGACAAGACTAGACAGACAAGACTAGACAGACAAGACTAGACAGACAAGACTAGACAGACAAGACTAGACAGACAAGACTAGACAGACAAGACTAGACAGACAAGACTAGACAGACAAGACTAGACAGACAAGACTAGACAGACAAGACTAGACAGACAAGACTAGACAGACAAGACTAGACAGACAAGACTAGACAGACAAGACTAGACAGACAAGACTAGACAGACAAGACTAGACAGACAAGACTAGACAGACAAGACTAGACAGACAAGACTAGACAGACAAGACTAGACAGACAAGACTAGACAGACAAGACTAGACAGACAAGACTAGACAGACAAGACTAGACAGACAAGACTAGACAGACAAGACTAGACAGACAAGACTAGACAGACAAGACTAGACAGACAAGACTAGACAGACAAGACTAGACAGACAAGACTAGACAGACAAGACTAGACAGACAAGACTAGACAGACAAGACTAGACAGACAAGACTAGACAGACAAGACTAGACAGACAAGACTAGACAGACAAGACTAGACAGACAAGACTAGACAGACAAGACTAGACAGACAAGACTAGACAGACAAGACTAGACAGACAAGACTAGACAGACAAGACTAGACAGACAAGACTAGACAGACTAGACAGACAAGACTAGACAGACAAGACTAGACAGACAAGACTAGACAGACAAGACTAGACAGACAAGACTAGACAGACAAGACTAGACAGACAAGACTAGACAGACAAGACTAGACAGACAAGACTAGACAGACAAGACTAGACAGACAAGACTAGACAGACAAGACTAGACAGACAAGACTAGACAGACAAGACTAGACAGACAAGACTAGACAGACAAGACTAGACAGACAAGACTAGACAGACAAGACTAGACAGACAAGACTAGACAGACAAGACTAGACAGACAAGACTAGACAGACAAGACTAGACAGACAAGACTAGACAGACAAGACTAGACAGACAAGACTAGACAGACAAGACTAGACAGACAAGACTAGACAGACAAGACTAGACAGACAAGACTAGACAGACAAGACTAGACAGACAAGACTAGACAGACAAGACTAGACAGACAAGACTAGACAGACAAGACTAGACAGACAAGACTAGACAGACAAGACTAGACAGACAAGACTAGACAGACAAGACTAGACAGACAAGACTAGACAGACAAGACTAGACAGACAAGACTAGACAGACAAGACTAGACAGACAAGACTAGACAGACAAGACTAGACAGACAAGACTAGACAGACAAGACTAGACAGACAAGACTAGACAGACAAGACTAGACAGACAAGACTAGACAGACAAGACTAGACAGACAGACAAGACTAGACAGACAAGACTAGACAGACAAGACTTAGACAGACAAGACTAGACAGACAAGACTAGACAGACAAGACTAGACAGACAAGACTAGACAGACAAGACTAGACAGACAAGACTAGACAGACAAGACTAGACAGACAAGACTAGACAGACAAGACTAGACAGACAAGACTAGACAGACAAGACTAGACAGACAAGACTAGACAGACAAGACTAGACAGACAAGACTAGACAGACAAGACTAGACAGACAAGACTAGACAGACAAGACTAGACAGACAAGACTAGACAGACAAGACTAGACAGACAAGACTAGACAGACAAGACTAGACAGACAAGACTAGACAGACAAGACTAGACAGACAAGACTAGACAGACAAGACTAGACAGACAAGACTAGACAGACAAGACTAGACAGACAAGACTAGACAGACAAGACTAGACAGACAAGACTAGACAGACAAGACTAGACAGACAAGACTAGACAGACAAGACTAGACAGACAAGACTAGACAGACAAGACTAGACAGACAAGACTAGGACAGACAAGACTAGACAGACAAGACTAGACAGACAAGACTAGACAGACAAGACTAGACAGACAAGACTAGACAGACAAGACTAGACAGACAAGACTAGACAGACAAGACTAGACAGACAAGACTAGACAGACAAGACTAGACAGACAAGACTAGACAGACAAGACTAGACAGACAAGACTAGACAGACAAGACTAGACAGACAAGACTAGACAGACAAGACTAGACAGACAAGGACTAGACAGACAAGACTAGACAGACAAGACTAGACAGACAAGACTAGACAGACAAGACTAGACAGACAAGACTAGACAGACAAGACTAGACAGACAAGACTAGACAGATAAGACTAGACAGACAAGACTAGACAGACAAGACTAGACAGACAAGACTAGACAGACAAGACTAGACAGACAAGACTAGACAGACAAGACTAGACAGACAAGACTAGACAGACAAGACTAGACAGACAAGTCTAGACAGACAAGACTAGGCAGACAAGACTACACAGACAAGACTACACAGACAAGACTACACAGACAAGACTAGACAGACAAGACTAGACAGACAAGACTAGACAGACAAGACTAGAGAGACAAGACTAGAGAGACAAGACTAGAGAGACAAGACTAGAGAGACAATACTAGACAGACAAGACTAGACAGACAAGACTAGACAGACAAGACTAGACAGACAAGACTAGACAGACAAGACTAGACAGACAAGACTAGACAGACAAGACTAGACAGACAAGACTAGACAGACAAGACTAGACAGACAAGACTAGACAGACAAGACTAGACAGACAAGACTAGACAGACAAGACTAGACAGACAAGACTAGACAGACAAGACTATACAGACAAGACTAGACAGACAAGACTAGACAGACAAGACTAGACAGACAAGACTAGACAGACAAGACTAGACAGACAAGACTAGACAGACAAGACTAGACAGACAAGACTAGACAGACAAGACTAGACAGACAAGACTAGACAGACAAGACTAGACAGACAAGACTAGACAGACAAGACTAGACAGACAAGACTAGACAGACAAGACTAGACAGACAAGACTAGACAGACAAGACTAGACAGACAAGACTAGACAGACAAGACTAGACAGACAAGACTAGACATACAAGACTAGACAGACAAGACTAGACAGACAAGACTAGACAGACAAGACTAGACAGACAAGAGCAGACAGACAAGAGTAGACAGACAAGAGTAGACAGACAAGAGTAGACAGACAAGAGTAGACAGACAAGACTAGACAGACAAGACTGGACAGACAAGACTGGACAGACAAGACTGGACGGACAAGACTGGACGGACAAGACTCGACGGACAAGACTAGCCAGACAAGACTAGCCAGACAAGACTAGACAGACAAGACTAGACAGACAAGACTAGACAGACAAGACTAGACAGACAAGACTAGACAGACAAGACTAGACAGACAAGACTAGACAGACAAGACTAGACAGACAAGACTAGACAGACAAGACTAGACAGACAAGACTAGACAGACAAGACTAGACAGACAAGACTAGACAGACAAGACTAGACAGACAAGACTAGACAGACAAGACTAGACAGACAAGACTAGACAGACAAGACTAGACAGACAAGACTAGACAGACAAGACTAGACAGACAAGACTAGACAGACAAGACTAGACAGACAAGACTAGACAGACAAGACTAGACAGACAAGACTAGACAGACAAGACTAGACAGACAAGACTAGACAGACAAGACTAGACAGACAAGACTAGACAGACAAGACTAGACAGACAAGACTAGACAGACAAGACTAGACAGACAAGACTAGACAGACAAGACTAGACAGACAAGACTAGACAGACAAGACTAGACAGACAAGACTAGACAGACAAGACTAGACAGACAAGACTAGACAGACAAGACTAGACAGACAAGACTAGACAGACAAGACTAGACAGACAAGACTAGACAGACAAGACTAGACAGACAAGACTAGACAGACAAGACTAGACAGACAAGACTAGACAGACAAGACTAGACAGACAAGACTAGACAGACAAGACTAGACAGACAAGACTAGACAGACAAGACTAGAAGACAAGACTAGACATACAAGACTAGACAGACAAGACTAGACAGACAAGACTAGACAGACAAGACTAGACAGACAAGACTAGACAGACAAGACTAGACAGACAAGACTAGACAGACAAGACTAGACAGACAAGACTAGACAGACAAGACTAGACAGACAAGACTAGACAGACAAGACTAGACAGACAAGACTAGACAGACAAGACTAGACAGACAAGACTAGGCAGACAAGACTACACAGACAAGACTAGAAAGACTAGACAGACAAGACTAGACAGACAAGACTAGACAGACAAGACTAGACAGACAAGACTAGACAGACAAGACTAGACAGACAAGACTAGACAGACAAGACTAGACAGACAAGACTAGACAAACAAGACTAGACAGACAAGACTAGACAGACAAGACTAGACAGACAAGACTAGACAGACAAGACTAGACAGACAAGACTAGACAGACAAGACTAGACAGACAAGACTAGACAGACAAGACTAGACAGACAAGACTAGACAGACAAGACTAGACAGACAAGACTAGACAGACAAGACTAGACAGACAAGACTAGACAGACAAGAGCAGACAGACAAGAGCAGACAGACAAGAGCAGACAGACAAGAGTAGACAGACAAGAGTAGACAGACAAGAGTAGACAGACAGGACTGGACAGACAAGACTGGACAGACAAGACTCGACGGACAAGACTAGAGCCGACAAGACTAGACAGACAAGACTAGACAGACAAGACTAGACAGACAAGACTAGACAGACAAGACTAGACAGACAAGACTAGACAGACAAGACTAGACAGACAAGACTAGACAGACAAGACTAGACAGACAAGACTAGACAGACAAGACTAGACAGACAAGACTAGACAGACAAGACTAGACAGACAAGACTAGACAGACAAGACTAGACAGACAAGACTAGACAGACAAGACTAGACAGACAAGACTAGACAGACAAGACTAGACAGACAAGACTAAGACAGACAAGACTAGACAGACAAGACTAGACAGACAAGACTAGACAGACAAGACTAGACAGACAAGACTAGACAGACAAGACTAGACAGACAAGACTAGACAGACAAGACTAGACAGACAAGACTAGACAGACAAGACTAGACAGACAAGACTAGACAGACAAGACTAGACAGACAAGACTAGACAGACAAGACTAGACAGACAAGACTAGACAGACAAGACTAGACAGACAAGACTAGACAGACAAGACTAGACAGACAAGACTAGACAGACAAGACTAGACAGACAAGACTAGACAGACAAGACTAGACAGACAAGACTAGACAGACAAGACTAGACAGACAAGACTAGACAGACAAGACTAGACAGACAAGACTAGACAGACAAGACTAGACAGACAAGACTAGACAGACAAGACTAGACAGACAAGACTAGACAGACAAGACTAGACAGACAAGACTAGACAGACAAGACTAGACAGACAAGACTAGACAGACAAGACTAGACAGACAAGACTAGACAGACAAGACTAGACAGACAAGACTAGACAGACAAGACTAGACAGACAAGACTAGACAGACAAGACTAGACAGACAAGACTAGACAGACAAGACTAGACAGACAAGACTAGACAGACAAGACTAGACAGACAAGACTAGACAGGACAAGACTAGACAGACAAGACTAGACAGACAAGACTAGACAGACAAGACTAGACAGACAAGACTAGACAGACAAGACTAGACAGACAAGACTAGACAGACAAGACTAGACAGACAAGACTAGACAGACAAGACTAGACAGACAAGACTAGACAGACAAGACTAGACAGACAAGACTAGACAGACAAGACTAGACAGACAAGACTAGACAGACAAGACTAGACAGACAAGACTAGACAGACAAGACAGACAAGACTAGACAGACAAGACTAGACAGACAAGACTAGACAGACAAGACTAGACAGACAAGACTAGACAGACAAGACTAGACAGACAAGACTAGACAGACAAGACTAGACAGACAAGACTAGACAGACAAGACTAGACAGACAAGACTAGACAGACAAGACTAGACAGACAAGACTAGACAGACAAGACTAGACAGACAAGACTAGACAGACAAGACTAGACAGACAAGACTAGACAGACAAGACTAGACAAGACCAGACTGACAGACAAGACTAGACAGACAAGACTAGACAGACAAGACTAGACAGACAAGACTAGACAGACAAGACTAGACAGACAAGACTAGACAGACAAGACTAGACAGACAAGACTAGACAGACAAGACTAGACAGACAAGACTAGACAGAAGACTAGACAGACAAGACTAGACAGACAAGACTAGACAGACAAGACTAGACAGACAAGACTAGACAGACAAGACTAGACAGACAAGACTAGACAGACAAGACTAGACAGACAAGACTAGACAGACAAGACTAGACAGACAAGACTAGACAGACAAGACTAGACAGACAAGACTAGACAGACAAGACTAGACAGACAAGACTAGACAGACAAGACTAGACAGACAAGACTAGACAGACAAGACTAGACAGACAAGACTAGACAGACAAGACTAGACAGACAAGACTAGACAGACAAGACTAGACAGACAAGACTAGACAGACAAGACTAGACAGACAAGACTAGACAGACAAGACTAGACAGACAAGACTAGACAGACAAGACTAGACAGACAAGACTAGACAGACAAGACTAGACAGACAAGACTAGACAGACAAGACTAGACAGACAAGACTAGACAGACAAGACTAGACAGACAAGACTAGACAGACAAGACTAGACAGACAAGACTAGACAGACAAGACTAGACAGACAAGACTAGACAGACAAGACTAGACAGACAAGACTAGACAGACAAGACTAGACAGACAAGACTAGACAGACAAGACTAGACAGACAAGACTAGACAGACAAGACTAGACAGACAAGACTAGACAGACAAGACTAGACAGACAAGACTAGACAGACAAGACTAGACAGACAAGACTAGACAGACAAGACTAGACAGACAAGACTAGACAGACAAGACTAGACAGACAAGACTAGACAGACAAGACTAGACAGACAAGACTAGACAGACAAGACTAGACAGACAAGACTAGACAGACAAGACTAGACAGACAAGACTAGACAGACAAGACTAGACAGACAAGACTAGACAGACAAGACTAGACAGACAAGACTAGACAGACAAGACTAGACAGACAAGACTAGACAGACAAGACTAGACAGACAAGACTAGACAGACAAGACTAGACAGACAAGACTAGACAGACAAGACTAGACAGACAAGACTAGACAGACAAGACTAGACAGACAAGACTAGACAGACAAGACTAGACAGACAAGACTAGACAGACAAGACTAGACAGACAAGACTAGACAGACAAGACTAGACTAGACAGACAAGACTAGACAGACAAGACTAGACAGACAAGACTAGACAGACAAGACTAGACAGACAAGACTAGACAGACAAGACTAGACAGACAAGACTAGACAGACAAGACTAGACAGACAAGACTAGACAGACAAGACTAGACAGACAAGACTAGACAGACAAGACTAGACAGACAAGACTAGACAGACAGACAAGACTAGACAGACAAGACTAGACAGACAAGACTAGACAGACAAGACTAGACAGACAAGACTAGACAGACAAGACTAGACAGACAAGACTAGACAGACAAGACTAGACAGACAAGACTAGACAGACAAGACTAGACAGACAAGACTAGACAGACAAGACTAGACAGACAAGACTAGACAGACAAAGACTAGACAGACAAGACTAGACAGACAAGACTAGACAGACAAGACTAGACAGACAAGACTAGACAGACAAGACTAGACAGACAAGACTAGACAGACAAGACTAGACAGACAAGACTAGACAGACCAGACTAGACAGACAAGACTAGACAGACAAGACTAGACAGACAAGACTAGACAGACAAGACTAGACAGACAAGACTAGACAGACAAGACTAGACAGACAAGACTAGACAGACAAGACTAGACAGACAAGACTAGACAGACAAGACTAGACAGACAAGACTAGACAGACAAGACTAGACAGACAAGACTAGACAGACAAGACTAGACAGACAAGACTAGACAGACAAGACTAGACAGACAAGACTAGACAGACAAGACTAGACAGACAAGACTAGACAGACAAGACTAGACAGACAAGACTAGACAGACAAGACTAGACAGACAAGACTAGACAGACAAGACTAGACAGACAAGACTAGACAGACAAGACTAGACAGACAAGACTAGACAGACAAGACTAGACAGACAAGACTAGACAGACAAGACTAGACAGACAAGACTAGACAGACAAGACTAGACAGACAAGACTAGACAGACAAGACTAGACAGACAAGACTAGACAGACAAGACTAGACAGACAAGACTAGACAGACAAGACTAGACAGACAAGACTAGACAGACAAGACTAGACAGACAAGACTAGACAGACAAGACTAGACAGACAAGACTAGACAGACAAGACTAGACAGACAAGACTAGACAGACAAGACTAGACAGACAAGACTAGACAGACAAGACTAGACAGACAAGACTAGACAGACAAGACTAGACAGACAAGACTAGACAGACAAGACTAGACAGACAAGACTAGACAGACAAGACTAGACAGACAAGACTAGACAGACAAGACTAGACAGACAGACAGACTAGACAGACAAGACTAGACAGACAAGACTAGACAGACAAGACTAGACAGACAAGACTAGACAGACAAGACTAGACAGACAAGACTAGACAGACAAGACTAGACAGACAAGACTAGACAGACAAGACTAGACAGACAAGACTAGACAGACAAGACTAGACAGACAAGACTAGACAGACAAGACTAGACAGACAAGACTAGACAGACAAGACTAGACAGACAAGACTAGACAGACAAGACTAGACAGACAAGACTAGACAGACAAGACTAGACAGACAAGACTAGACAGACAAGACTAGACAGACAAGACTAGACAGACAAGACTAGACAGACAAGACTAGACAGACAAGACTAGACAAGACAAGACTAGACAGACAAGACTAGACAGACAAGACTAGACAGACAAGACTAGACAGACAAGACTAGACAGACAAGACTAGACAGACAAGACTAGACAGACAAGACTAGACAGACAAGACTAGACAGACAAGACTAGACAGACAAGACTAGACAGACAAGACTAGACAGACAAGACTAGACAGACAAGACTAGACAGACAAGACTAGACAGACAAGACTAGACAGACAAGACTAGACAGACAAGACTAGACAGACAAGACTAGACAGACAAGACTAGACAGACAAGACTAGACAGACAAGACTAGACAGACAAGACTAGACAGACAAGACTAGACAGACAAGACTAGACAGACAAGACTAGACAGACAAGACTAGACAGACAAGACTAGACAGACAAGACTAGACAGACAAGACTAGACAGACAAGACTAGACAGACAAGACTAGACAGACAAGACTAGACAGACAAGACTAGACAGACAAGACTAGACAGACAAGACTAGACAGACAAGACTAGACAGACAAGACTAGACAGACAAGACTAGACAGACAAGACTAGACAGACAAGACTAGACAGACAAGACTAGACAGACAAGACTAAACAGACAAGACTAGACAGACAAGACTAGACAGACAAGACTAGACAGACAAGACTAGACAGACAAGACTAGACAGACAAGACTAGACAGACAAGACTAGACAGACAAGACTAGACAGACAAGACTAGACAGACAAGACTAGACAGACAGTAGACAGACAAGACTAGACAGACAAGACTAGACAGACAAGACTAGACAGACAAGACTAGACAGACAAGACTAGACAGACAAGACTAGACAGACAAGACTAGACAGACAAGACTAGACAGACAAGACTAGACAGACAAGACTAGACAGACAAGACTAGACAGACAAGACTAGACAGACAAGACTAGACAGACAAGACTAGACAGACAAGACTAGACAGACAAGACTAGACAGACAAGACTAGACAGACAAGACTAGACAGACAAGACTAGACAGACAAGACTAGACAGACAAGACTAGACAGACAAGACTAGACAGACAAGACTAGACAGACAAGACTAGACAGACAAGACTAGACAGACAAGACTAGACAGACAAGACTAGACAGACAAGACTAGACAGACAAGACTAGACAGACAAGACTAGACAGACAAGACTAGACAGACAAGACTAGACAGACAAGACTAGACAGACAAGACTAGACAGACAAGACTAGACAGACAAGACTAGACAGACAAGACTAGACAGACAAGACTAGACAGACAAGACTAGACAGACAAGACTAGACAGACAAGACTAGACAGACAAGACTAGACAGACAAGACTAGACAGACAAGACTAGACAGACAAGACTAGACAGACAAGACTAGACAGACAAGACTAGACAGACAAGACTAGACAGACAAGACTAGACAGACAAGACTAGACAGACAAGACTAGACAGACAAGACTAGACAGACAAGACTAGACAGACAAGACTAGACAGACAAGACTAGACAGACAAGACTAGACAGACAAGACTAGACAGACAAGACTAGACAAGACTAGACAGACAAGACTAGACAGACAAGACTAGACAGACAAGACTAGACAGACAAGACTAGACAGACAAGACTAGACAGACAAGACTAGACAGACAAGACTAGACAGACAAGACTAGACAGACAAGACTAGACAGACAAGACTAGACAGACAAGACTAGACAGACAAGACTAGACAGACAAGACTAGACAGACAAGACTAGACAGACAAGACTAGACAGACAAGACTAGACAGACAAGACTAGACAGACAAGACTAGACAGACAAGACTAGACAGACAAGACTAGACAGACAAGCTAGACAGACAAGACTAGACAGACAAGACTAGACAGACAAGACTAGACAGACAAGACTAGACAGACAAGACTAGACAGACAAGACTAGACAGACAAGACTAGACAGACAAGACTAGACAGACAAGACTAGACAGACAAGACTAGACAGACAAGACTAGACAGACAAGACTAGACAGACAAGACTAGACAGACAAGACTAGACAGACAAGACTAGACAGACAAGACTAGACAGACAAGACTAGACAGACAAGACTAGACAGACAAGACTAGACAGACAAGACTAGACAGACAAGACTAGACAGACAAGACTAGACAGACAAGACTAGACAGACAAGACTAGACAGACAAGACTAGACAGACAAGACTAGACAGACAAGACTAGACAGACAAGACTAGACAGACAAGACTAGACAGACAAGACTAGACAGACAAGACTAGACAGACAAGACTAGACAGACAAGACTAGACAGACAAGACTAGACAGACAAGACTAGACAGACAAGACTAGACAGACAAGACTAGACAGACAAGACTAGACAGACAAGACTAGACAGACAAGACTAGACAGACAAGACTAGACAGACAAGACTAGACAGACAAGACTAGACAGACAAGACTAGACAGACAAGACTAGACAGACAAGACTAGACAGACAAGACTAGACAGACAAGACTAGACAGACAAGACTAGACAGACAAGACTAGACAGACAAGACTAGACAGACAAGACTAGACAGACAAGACTAGACAGACAAGACTAGACAGACAAGACTAGACAGACAAGACTAGACAGACAAGACTAGACAGACAAGACTAGACAGACAAGACTAGACAGACAAGACTAGACAGACAAGACTAGACAGACAAGACTAGACAGACAAGACTAGACAGACAAGACTAGACAGACAAGACTAGACAGACAAGACTAGACAGACAAGACTAGACAGACAAGACTAGACAGACAAGACTAGACAGACAAGACTAGACAGACAAGACTAGACAGACAAGACTAGACAGACAAGACTAGACAGACAAGACTAGACAGACAAGACTAGACAGACAAGACTAGACAGACAAGACTAGACAGACAAGACTAGACAGACAAGACTAGACAGACAAGACTAGACAGACAAGACTAGACAGACAAGACAAGACAGACAAGACTAGACAGACAAGACAGACAGACAAGACTAGACAGACAAGACTAGACAGACAAGACTAGACAGACAAGACTAGACAGACAAGACTAGACAGACAAGACTAGACAGACAAGACTAGACAGACAACACTAGACAGACAAGACTAGACAGACAAGACTAGACAGACAAGACTAGACAGACAAGACTAGACAGACAAGACTAGACAGACAAGACTAGACAGACAAGACTAGACAGACAAGACTAGACAGACAAGACTAGACAGACAAGACTAGACAGACAAGACTAGACAGACAAGACTAGACAGACAAGACTAGACAGACAAGACTAGACAGACAAGACTAGACAGACAAGACTAGACAGACAAGACTAGACAGACAAGACTAGACAGACAAGACTAGACAGACAAGACTAGACAGACAAGACTAGACAGACAAGGACTAGACAGACAAGACTAGACAGACAAGACTAGACAGACAAGACTAGACAGACAAGACTAGACAGACAAGACTAGACAGACAAGACTAGACAGACAAGACTAGACAGACAAGACTAGACAGACAAGACTAGACAGACAAGACTAGACAGACAAGACTAGACAGACAAGACTAGACAGACAAGACTAGACAGACAAGACTAGACAGACAAGACTAGACAGACAAGACTAGACAGACAAGACTAGACAGACAAGACTAGACAGACAAGACTAGACAGACAAGACTAGACAGACAAGACTAGACAGACAAGACTAGACAGACAAGACTAGACAGACAAGACTAGACAGACAAGACTAGACAGACAAGACTAGACAGACAAGACTAGACAGACAAGACTAGACAGACAAGACTAGACAGACAAGACTAGACAGACAAGACTAGACAGACAAGACTAGACAGACAAGACTAGACAGACAAGACTAGACAGACAAGACTAGACAGACAAGACTAGACAGACAAGACTAGACAGACAAGACTAGACAGACAAGACTAGACAGACAAGACTAGACAGACAAGACTAGACAGACAAGACTAGACAGACAAGACTAGACAGACAAGACTAGACAGACAAGACTAGACAGACAAGACTAGACAGACAAGACTAGACAGACAAGACTAGACAGACAAGACTAGACAGACAAGACTAGACAGACAAGACTAGACAGACAAGACTAGACAGACAAGACTAGACAGACAAGACTAGACAGACAAGACTAGACAGACAAGACTAGACAGACAAGACTAGACAGACAAGACTAGAAGACAAGACTAGACAGACAAGACTAGACAGACAAGACTAGACAGACAAGACTAGACAGACAAGACTAGACAGACAAGACTAGACAGACAAGACTAGACAGACAAGACTAGACAGACAAGACTAGACAGACAAGACTAGACAGACAAGACTAGACAGACAAGACTAGACAGACAAGACTAGACAGACAAGACTAGACAGACAAGACTAGACAGACAAGACTAGACAGACAAGACTAGACAGACAAGACTAGACAGACAAGACTAGACAGACAAGACTAGACAGACAAGACTAGACAGACAAGACTAGACAGACAAGACTAGACAGACAAGACTAGACAGACAAGACTAGACAGACAAGACTAGACAGACAAGACTAGACAGACAAGACTAGACAGACAAGACTAGACAGACAAGACTAGACAGACAAGACTAGACAGACAAGACTAGACAGACAAGACTAGACAGACAAGACTAGACAGACAAGACTAGACAGACAAGACTAGACAGACAAGACTAGACAGACAAGACTAGACAGACAAGACTAGACAGACAAGACTAGACAGACAAGACTAGACAGACAAGACTAGACAGACAAGACTAGACAGACAAGACTAGACAGACAAGACTAGACAGACAAGACTAGACAGACAAGACTAGACAGACAAGACTAGACAGACAAGACTAGACAGACAAGACTAGACAGACAAGACTAGACAGACAAGACTAGACAGACAAGACTAGACAGACAAGACTAGACAGACAAGACTAGACAGACAAGACTAGACAGACAAGACTAGACAGACAAGACTAGACAGACAAGACTAGACAGACAAGACTAGACAGACAAGACTAGACAGACAAGACTAGACAGACAAGACTAGACAGACAAGACTAGACAGACAAGACTAGACAGACAAGACTAGACAGACAAGACTAGACAGACAAGACTAGACAGACAAGACTAGACAGACAAGACTAGACAGACAAGACTAGACAGACAAGACTAGACAGACAAGACTAGACAGACAAGACTAGACAGACAAGACTAGACAGACAAGACTAGACAGACAAGACTAGACAGACAAGACTAGACAGACAAGACTAGACAGACAAGACTAGACAGACAAGACTAGACAGACAAGACTAGACAGACAAGACTAGACAGACAAGACTAGACAGACAAGACTAGACAGACAAGACTAGACAGACAAGACTAGACAGACAAGACTAGACAGACAAGACACTAGACAGACAAGACTAGACAGACAAGACTAGACAGACAAGACTAGACAGACAAGACTAGACAGACAAGACTAGACAGACAAGACTAGACAGACAAGACTAGACAGACAAGACTAGACAGACAAGACTAGACAGACAAGACTAGACAGACAAGACTAGACAGACAAGACTAGACAGACAAGACTAGACAGACAAGACTAGACAGACAAGACAGACAAGACTAGACAGACAAGACTAGACAGACAAGACTAGACAGACAAGACTAGACAGACAAGACTAGACAGACAAGACTAGACAGACAAGACTAGACAGACAAGACTAGACAGACAAGACTAGACAGACAAGACTAGACAGACAAGACTAGACAGACAAGACTAGACAGACAAGACTAGACAGACAAGACTAGACAGACAAGACTAGACAGACAAGACTAGACAGACAAGACTAGACAGACAAGACTAGACAGACAAGACTAGACAGACAAGACTAGACAGACAAGACTAGACAGACAAGACTAGACAGACAAGACTAGACAGACAAGACTAGACAGACAAGACTAGACAGACAAGACTAGACAGACAAGACTAGACAGACAAGACTAGACAGACAAGACTAGACAGACAAGACTAGACAGACAAGACTAGACAGACAAGACTAGACAGACAAGACTAGACAGACAAGACTAGACAGACAAGACTAGACAGACAAGACTAGACAGACAAGACTAGACAGACAAGACTAGACAGACAAGACTAGACAGACAAGACTAGACAGACAAGACTAGACAGGACAAGACTAGACAGACAAGACTAGACAGACAAGACTAGACAGACAAGACTAGACAGACAAGACTAGACAGACAAGACTAGACAGACAAGACTAGACAGACAAGACTAGACAGACAAGACTAGACAGACAAGACTAGACAGACAAGACTAGACAGACAAGACTAGACAGACAAGACTAGACAGACAAGACTAGACAGACAAGACTAGACAGACAAGACTAGACAGACAAGACTAGACAGACAAGACTAGACAGACAAGACTAGACAGACAAGACTAGACAGACAAGGACTAGACAGACAAGACTAGACAGACAAGACTAGACAGACAAGACTAGACAGACAAGACTAGACAGACAAGACTAGACAGACAAGACTAGACAGACAAGACTAGACAGACAAGACTAGACAGACAAGACTAGACAGACAAGACTAGACAGACAAGACTAGACAGACAAGACTAGACAGACAAGACTAGACAGACAAGACTAGACAGACAAGACTAGACAGACAAGACTAGACAGACAAGACTAGACAGACAAGACTAGACAGACAAGACTAGACAGACAAGACTAGACAGACAAGACTAGACAGACAAGACTAGACAGACAAGACTAGACAGACAAGACTAGACAGACAAGACTAGACAGACAAGACTAGACAGACAAGACTAGACAGACAAGACTAGACAGACAAGACTAGACAGACAAGACTAGACAGACAAGACTAGACAGACAAGACTAGACAGACAAGACTAGACAGACAAGACTAGACAGACAAGACTAGACAGACAAGACTAGACAGACAAGACTAGACAGACAAGACTAGACAGACAAGACTAGACAGACAAGACTAGACAGACAAGAGACTAGACAGACAAGACTAGACAGACAAGACTAGACAGACAAGACTAGACAGACAAGACTAGACAGACAAGACTAGACAGACAAGACTAGACAGACAAGACTAGACAGACAAGACTAGACAGACAAGACTAGACAGACAAGACTAGACAGACAAGACTAGACAGACAAGACTAGACAGACAAGACTAGACAGACAAGACTAGACAGACAAGACTAGACAGACAAGACTAGACAGACAAGACTAGACAGACAAGACTAGACAGACAAGACTAGACAGACAAGACTAGACAGACAAGACTAGACAGACAAGACTAGACAGACAAGACTAGACAGACAAGACTAGACAGACAAGACTAGACAGACAAGACTAGACAGACAAGGACTAGGACAGACAAGACTAGACAGACAAGACTAGACAGACAAGACTAGACAGACAAGACTAGACAGACAAGACTAGACAGACAAGACTAGACAGACAAGACTAGACAGACAAGACTAGACAGACAAGACTAGACAGACAAGACTAGACAGACAAGACTAGACAGACAAGACTAGACAGACAAGACTAGACAGACAAGACTAGACAGACAAGACTAGACAGACAAGACTAGACAGACAAGACTAGACAGACAAGACTAGACAGACAAGACTAGACAGACAAGACTAGACAGACAAGACTAGACAGACAAGACTAGACAGACAAGACTAGACAGACAAGACTAGACAGACAAGACTAGACAGACAAGACTAGACAGACAAGACTAGACAGACAAGACTAGACAGACAAGACTAGACAGACAAGACTAGACAGACAAGACTAACAGACAGACTAGACAGACAAGACTAGACAGACAAGACTAGACAGACAAGACTAGACAGACAAGACTAGACAGACAAGACTAGACAGACAAGACTAGACAGACAAGACTAGACAGACAAGACTAGACAGACAAGACTAGACAGACAAGACTAGACAGACAAGACTAGACAGACAAGACTAGACAGACAAGACTAGACAGACAAGACTAGACAGACAAGACTAGACAGACAAGACTAGACAGACAAGACTAGACAGACAAGACTAGACAGACAAGACTAGACAGACAAGACTAGACAGACAAGACTAGACAGACAAGGACTAGACAGACAAGACTAGACAGACAAGACTAGACAGACAAGACTAGACAGACAAGACTAGACAGACAAGACTAGACAGACAAGACTAGACAGACAAGACTAGACAGACAAGACTAGACAGACAAGACTAGACAGACAAGACTAGACAGACAAGACTAGACAGACAAGACTAGACAGACAAGACTAGACAGACAAGACTAGACAGACAAGACTAGACAGACAAGACTAGACAGACAAGACTAGACAGACAAGACTAGACAGACAAGACTAGACAGACAAGACTAGACAGACAAGACTAGACAGACAAGACTAGACAGACAAGACTAGACAGACAAGACTAGACAGACAAGACTAGACAGACAAGACTAGACAGACAAGACTAGACAGACAAGACTAGACAGACAAGACTAGACAGACAAGACTAGACAGACAAGACTAGACAGACAAGACTAGACAGACAAGACTAGACAGACAGACTAGACAGACAAGACTAGACAGACAAGACTAGACAGACAAGACTAGACAGACAAGACTAGACAGACAAGACTAGACAGACAAGACTAGACAGACAAGACTAGACAGACAAGACTAGACAGACAAGACTAGACAGACAAGACTAGACAGACAAGACTAGACAGACAAGACTAGACAGACAAGACTAGACAGACAAGACTAGACAGACAAGACTAGACAGACAAGACTAGACAGACAAGACTAGACAGACAAGACTAGACAGACAAGACTAGACAGACAAGACTAGACAGACAAGACTAGACAGACAAGACTAGACAGACAAGACTAGACAGACAAGACTAGACAGACAAGACTAGACAGACAAGACTAGACAGACAAGACTAGACAGACAAGACTAGACAGACAAGACTAGACAGACAAGACTAGACAGACAAGACTAGACAGACAAGACTAGACAGACAAGACTAGACAGACAAGACTAGACAGACAAGACTAGACAGACAAGACTAGACAGACAAGACTAGACAGACAAGACTAGACAGACAAGACTAGACAGACAAGACTAGACAGACAAGACTAGACAGACAAGACTAGACAGACAAGACTAGACAGACAAGACTAGACAGACAAGACTAGACAGACAAGACTAGACAGACAAGACTAGACAGACAAGACTAGACAGACAAGACTAGACAGACAAGACTAGACAGACAAGACTAGACAGACAAGACTAGACAGACAAGACTAGACAGACAAGACTAGACAGACAAGACTAGACAGACAAGACTAGACAGACAAGACTAGACAGACAAGACTAGACAGACAGGACTAGACAGACAAGACTAGACAGGCAAGACTAGACAGACAAGACTAGACATACAAGACTAGACAGACAAGACTAGACAGACAAGACTAGACAGACAAGACTAGACAGACAAGACTAGACAGACAAGACTAGACAGACAAGACTAGACAGACAAGACTAGACAGGCAAGACTAGACAGACAAGACTATTTTTTTTTTTTTTTTTTATTATAACCTTTTATTGGCATATATACAAAATATATTAAAATATATTACATACTATACATATATTACCTACACTTTATATACTAAAGGAATAGGTTCTTCCTTTTTGCCTATTTGCTCTTTCCACTTTTTCACCCTCCTTAACAATTCCAAACCAATTCCACTTTCATCCATACACTTCTTCCATTCTTGTCCTAGCCTTTTCTCCTGTTCCTTCCATTCATTCCTTGTACATTCTTCTATCCAATGTTCCCATCTATCCTCTCCAGCCCCACAAACTGTGCACTTCCGATATTCTTCACTCATCCAATATTTCCTACCACGTTCTTCACTTCCACACCTAAACCTTGCCAGTATGACCTGCGTGTCTGCCTCTTTCGTTGAGTATAAATAGGTAGGTAAACGACCAAGCACCTGAATCTTTGCATATTCTTTGAAAAATCTACTGTTTGCAATTTGGTCTTGGCGTTCCTGTAACTCTACCTCTACTAATCGCTCACCTAGCATTTCCACCCAGTTTGCCCCTTCCCTCTTAAGTTTTTCTAGTCCCTCGCCAGATATCCCTGCTCTTTCATATAATTTCCTTTTATTCATTCCCCACGCATTCCCATTCTTCCCTCTTTCACCCTCCTGATTTGCCATTCTAAATACCTCTTTTATTATTCTTTCATCCCCCATTTCACTCACCTTGTATTCATATCTTATCACCCTGTTTGCCGCTAAAACGGCCACCTTGTGGGCATTCACCTCTTGCAGAACTATGTAGCCTGGTGTCGATTTGTCTAACTTTAGGAATTTCTTGTAGAAGTTTTGTTGAACCCTCTCTATCTTCTCTTCCTCTCTAATCCCCCATACTTCCGAACCATAGGTCAAAACACTTCTCACACACACTTTCCATATTACCTCCGCCGCCCTAAAGTTCCCTTCAAAACTAGATCTCCATCCCTTCCACATGCGTTCTGCCGCCACCCACGCTTTTTTTGACACATAATCCACATGCTCCCTATTAGTGCACCCAGTTCCAAACACATATCCTAAATACCTAAACTTTTGCACCTCCTCAATTTCCTTTCCTAGCCATTCGAAACGTTCTTTCCTATATTTACCTCCCCTTTTAAAACGCATCCATTTAGTTTTTCCCACGTTTACATTTAGCTCTCTCTTTTTAAAATAACCTCTCAGCCTTTCAATCAACTCCTTCATTTCTCCTGCGGTTTTAGCGAACACTACCATATCGTCCGCGTAGGCTAAGCTCCACACTTTCTTTCTCCCTATAACCACGCCTCCAGCTTGGCCATCTGTCAACACTTTCTCCATGTCAGCCACATAGAGATTAAAAAGTGTAGGACTCAACGGGCATCCCTGCCTCAGACCCTTTCTTACTTCGAAATACTCAGATTCACACCCATTCACTCTAATCTTACATACTGTTTCCTTATATAACTCTCTTACATTCCTTATCACACTCTCTGAGATTCCCTTTTTTCCCAAGCACTCTACCAACTTCCCTCGATCTACCGAATCATACGCCGCCTTTAGGTCAATGAAAAGAGCAAACAGGCTCCCTCTGCTTATTTCTTGATCAATTATGTAGCGCAGGGTTACTAAATGCTCTATCGTACTCCGTCCCTCTCTGAAACCAGCTTGCACCTCTGGCACTAGATGCTTCTCCTCTATCTCTCTCCTCAACCGCTCGTCCAAGATTTTGGTGAAAATTTTATATGCCGAATTCACTAGCGTAATCCCCCTGTAGTTTCCTACATTTTCCCTATCTCCACTCTTATATATTGGGTGAATTATTCCCTCCTTCCAGCTCGTTGGTGCACTCTTTGCTCCCCTCCATACCAAATTCAATTCTTGGGTGATTCTAGTCTTACACTCTTTCGGGATAGCTTTCCAGGCTTCGTTTCCTACGCCGTCAGGGCCTGCCGCTTTTTTTTGTTTTAGTGCTGCTATAACCTTTTCCACTTCATCAATCTTTATTTCTTCTTGGCCTAAATCTTCCAAAGCTTGTTCCTCCCTTACTCTTCTATTCCCTACTCTTTCCTGTGGCTCGACTCCTTCCAACAAAACCATAAAGTGACTTTTCCACTTTTCCATCGGAATGCTGTTTGGAAATCGTTCTCTCCTCGCTCCTCTTTCTTTTAAATACTTCCAGAGCTGTGCTTCTGTTTTGATGTCAAGTATGCGCTGACGTTCTCTTCTCTCCCAATCCTGTTTTTTCTTCGTCTCCAAATCCTTTAATTCGCCTTTAGTCTTTAACCAATCTTCTTTACTACTGGTGCCCTCTCGCCACTTCCTCATAACCTCTCTATACGTTTGTTTCTCCGTCATATATTCTTTGTCTGCCCATGATCTTCCCGGTGATGCTGTTGTGATTTTCTTCTTTACCATTCCTGCCTCCATATTCTCTATAATCTTGTCTATATCTTTTAATTCCTTCCAGTTTATTGCTTCCATTCTAGCCCTATACTTCTCAGTCGCTTCGTTGTCCCATCTGGTAACCCATTTCTCCTCCCTAGATGCAATTATTGTTTTCGTCATCAAGCTTATTGCCACTGGCATGTGGTCTGAATCAATTCTCCCTCCTATCTCCATCTCTTTAATTTCCTGCCTTGCCGGGTCATTTGCCACTACCAGATCTATAGTCGATAATCCTCCTGCCCCCACAAATGTGAAATCTCCCTCCCAGTCTCCTTCCACACACCCATTTACAACGTCCCATTGATTTTCCCTTACCCATTCCGCCCACCCTCTCCCTTCTGCATTTCTAACTTTATCCTTGGCTTTCCTTATTATTTCTCTACCTTCACTATCCATTGTGTGGAACTGCTCTTCCCCGATTCTAACATTCCAATCGCCTCCTACCAGTAACTTTGCCATTACCGTTCCTTCTCCATTCATTTTTATTGCCTCTTTAATTACTTCCAGTCCTTTGTTGTTGTATACCGTGGCCACTTGCCACCAGGCTTCTTCTAATTCCACTTCCCTGCACACTACGCCTTCTGCCTCTTCCAGTCTTCTTTCTGACTCTTTGATATTCCTTTTAACTCCTGTTAATATACCCCCCTTTGCTCTTCCATACTTATATTCTCTCTGGGCTGGCTGCAATTTCCATCTATAGTCTTTGGGAAGTTTTCCTTTGCAGCTCTCCCATTCTTTTTCCTGCATCCAGGTCTCAACCAATCCAATTATATGAAATTTCTTGAGAAACATTATAATAGATCTGTTATCGCTTTCCAATTTCCTCTTCAGTCCCGCCACATTCCAAAAGAGTATCTTAATATTTTCCGTTAACCGTTCATCATTGTTCTTGTGTCTTCTCGCCATCTCTCTCTCTTTTATTTGAAACAGACTTAGTTTTTTGGCATAAGACTAGACAGACAAGACTAGACAGACAAGACTAGACAGACAAGACTAGACAGACAAGACTAGACAGACAAAACTAGACAGACAAGACTAGACAGACAGACTAGACAGACAAAACTAGACAGACAAGACTAGACAGACAAGACTAGACAGACAAGACTAGACAGACAAGACTAGACAGACAAGACTAGACAGACAAGACTAGACAGACAAGACTAGACAGACAAGACTAGACAGACAAGACTAGACAGACAAGACTAGACAGACAAGACTAGACAGACAAGACTAGACAGACAAGACTAGACAGACAAGACTAGACAGACAAGACTAGACAGACAAGACTAGACAGACAAGACTAGACAGACAAGACTAGACAGACAAGACTAGACCGACGAGACTAGACCGACGAGACTAGACAGACAAGACTAGACAGACAAGACTAGACAGACAAGACTAGACAGACAAGACTAGACAGACAAGACTAGACAGACAAGACTAGACAGACAAGACTAGACAGACAAGACTAGACAGACAAGACTAGACAGACAAGACTAGACAGACAAGACTAGACAGACAAGACTAGACAGACAAGACTAGACAGACAAGACTAGACAGACAAGACTAGACAGACAAAACTAGACAGACAAGACTAGACAGACAAGACTAGACAGACAAGACTAGACAGACAAGACTAGACAGACAAGACTAGACAGACAAGGCTAGACAGACAAGACTAGACAGATAAGGCTAGACAGACAAGACGTTGGTAAATCTAAATAATCAAAGAAAACCCTGGGTAAATTCGGAGTTAAGATGCTCTAGTAATATATTAAAAGATCTCTTTGTTCTACAAAAAAAGTTTCCATTTCTTAAGGATAAATATATGCAGGAAAAAAAAAACACCAAAGACTGATACGGGAAACAAAAAGTAAGTACTATTGTGGGCTTATTGTAAATTCACCAAATAAACAAAAAACTATTTGGCGAATAATAAATCAGTTATCTAACAAAGAAGAACGCACGAGTACCATTGAATTAAAAGAAAACAACAAGATATTAGACAAGCCTAGCAGGATAGCTGACACCTTCAACAATTTTTTCATAACTGCTCCAAAGATTGTTGCAACAACGATTAAAGGAACAACTTTAAGAGATGTGCACATGCAGCACAACGACAATAGCATGTACTTACAAGAATTTACATCGCAGCAAATGAGTACAATTTTACTAAAATTAAAAAACAAAAGAAGTAGCGGACCTGACGGCCTGCCATGCAATTTGATTAGACAATTTAGTATGGAATTAGTGAAACCAATAACCGACATAGTGACTTGCTCTTTTGATACCGAAACGTTTCCGGACATTTTAAAACTGTCCTCAATAATTCCGATATATAAAGAAGGAGATAGAAACAATATCAACAATTACCGACCTGTAGCTCTTATCTCAGTCTTGGCGAAAATAATCGAATACTGCATGGAAGACAGACTTACACCATTTCTCGAGAAATATAAAGTGATTCCACCTCAACAACATGGGTTTCGTAAAAATAAATCCACTATCACAGCTTTTCAAGAACTGCATGAAAAAATAATATCGGAGGTGGATAATGGAAAATGCCCACTGGTTATCTTTTGCGACCTCACCAAGGATTTTGACTGTGTGTCGCACTCCAAATTACTAGGAAAACTTTATACTTATGGAGTTCGAGGAAAAGCTGGGAGATGGTTTCAATCGTACCTTCATAGTAGAAATCAGTATGTGAGGGTTGGGAATAGCAGATCGAAAATACTGCCAACTTTCATTGGTGTGCCACAGGGGAGTGTCCTGGCCCCTATACTATTCTCACTGTATACATGTGATTTAATTAAATATATTGGAGAAGATCGGATCACACTATATGCCGACGATGCTAGTGTTTTCATATCCAAAGCATCCATGGAAGAACTACAATCTGAAGCAAGTGAAGTTATATTGAATTTACACAATTGGTTTTCGGGAAATAACCTACGCTTAAACTGTGATAAAACAAAGTACATTAGATTTCAAACTCACAGAAGAAAACCAACCGAGGATATTACTTTAGGAATCAAAGGAAACATCATTCAAAGAACAGGGTGTCTAAAATTCCTAGGTTTGTTCCTGGAAGAGCATCTCACCTGGAATATCATGGCAGACTACATTATTAAAAAAGTAAATATAAAAACATACCTCATAAGAAGGATTAGACAACTCCTACCCAAATCTGCAATATTAGACATATACCACGCGGAAATAAAATCAGTGATATCCTATGGGATTCTAATATGGGGAGCTTCCACACAGATGAAGAGGGTATTTATAGCCCAGAAAAGGGTAGTAAGAGCCATATCCGCGAAAACAAAAAGGCAATCTTGCAAACCTTCCTTTAAAGAGATGGAATTGTTAACAATACCGGCATTATATATATGGGAGGTTGCGTGCTATATGCATAAGAACGCAAAGCACTTCAAGTTAAATATAGACCAACATATGTACAATACCAGAAGCTGCCTAAATCTATATACACCGAAGAGCAACCTAACTATATGCTCTAAAACAGTTAACAGACTAGGAATTAAAATATACAATCACATACCAGATGTCATAAAAAACGAAAAAATATACAAAGTTTTCAGAAGAAAATTAAAAATACTTTTAATTGAAATGTGCTACTATGACATTAATGAGTTTTTAATACATTAATAAATTATAAAAATTTATTATGATTTACTTAATAATCTATTAAGTAATTTATATATATATATATATATATATATATATATATATATATATATATATATATATATACATTGAATTGAAAAATTCACTTTGTTTTTTACCACACTTATACGGTGGTAATTATAAGTGTGGTAAAAAACAAAGTGAATTTTTCAATTCAATGTAAGTATGGATTACCACGTAGTAACTGTCGCAACCATCCTATTCATATATATATATATATATATATATATATATATATATATATATATATATATATTACTTAATAAATTATTAAGCTATATATACTTTATTTATTTTGTGTCTGTAGATATATTTTAATTGTAGATATTATATTGTGATGCTTTTTTTCTGTGTTAGTTTTTGTGTCGAGCACGAGCACGCTTTTTTCTTTGACGTATCAAATATGTATTGTACTGTACATCCAAAAGATAAATAAATATTTTGATTTTGATTTGATTTTTGACTAGACAGACAAGACTAGACAGACAAGACTAGACAGACAAGACTAGACAGACAAGACTAGACAGACAAGACTAGACAGACAAGACTAGACAGACAAGACTAGACAGACAAGACTAGACAGACAAGACTAGACAGACAAGACTAGACAGACAAGACTAGACAGACAAGACTAGACAGACAAGACTAGACAGACAAGACTAGACAGACAAGACTAGACAGACAAGACTAGACAGGCAAGACTAGACAGACAAGACTAGACAGACAAGACTAGACAGACAAGACTAGACAGACAAGACTAGCAATAACAGAATTAGTGACAAAAATACTTGAGGAAGTAGACGAGGGAATGTCACCCGTTGGCATTTTCTGCGATCTGTCAAAGGTATTTGACTGCGTGGACCATCGTCTCTTACTTAATAAAATTGAAACATATGGAATTAGGGGTAGAACTGCTGCCAACACAGTACTACCACAAGGCAGTATTCTGTCCCAACATTATTTTCGCTATAATTTCGGAAAACACAACAAAGGAAAATCAGATTAAAGCAAATGCCCTGTTAGAAATGCTATACAAATGGTTTATGGGAAATAATTTATTTCTAAACTCGGAGAAGACCAATTACATGGTATTCCAAACGCATAGACGAGTACGTGAGTGTACCACCTTGAAAATAAATAATGTAGAGTTAGTGAGAACCAAACAGGTAAAATTTCTAGGTATATACCTAGAAGGAAACCTTAAATGGTATTCCACCATCGAGGCAAAGATAAAGAAATTACACTCCAAAGCATACCTCTTAAGAAGTATTAGAAATATGGTTACAAGAACAATCCTTTTAAATATATATTATAGTGAGGTGCAACCCACGCTCACATATGGACTAACTGTATGGGGTTTAGCGCCTCAAGTCGAGATGCTATTTAAAGCTCAAAAGCGCGTAATAAGAGCCATAAATGGGATCTCTGTCACTACCTCCTGCAAAGCCTATTTTCAGGAATTGGGGATACTTACTCTATCATGTTTATACATACTTGAGATTGCGTGTCTCATATTTAAAGAAAGGCACAAACTTATACAACATAAATCGCTGCATGACTATGCCACAAGAAGAAACCACCTAATCTATCCGCCAAGGAAGAAGCTCGTGATGTGTAAAGGGCCATACACTAGTGGTATAAATATATTTAACAAACTTCAAAGAAGAAAATAACGAAATTCAAAGAAGAAAAAAATCTGAAAACTTTTAGAAAGGCATTAAGAATATATTTGATAGGGAATTTTTTTACAATATAAATGAGATACAAAACCATATGTGACGTAACCCGAACAATTGTAACTTGTTTTGTTTTGTTTTTAAGGGGAATAAATTATTTTTGATTTGATTTGATTTGATTTCACTAGACTGACAAGACTAGACAGACAAGACCAGACCGACAAGACTAGACGGACAGGACTAGACTGACTTCGTATTCTAAGATAAACAAAGCCACCAAAATTTACCAAAGTATGCATATACTATGCTTATTATGTTTACCAGGCCTAATGTTTAATTTATTTTCTACCTGCCACTATTTTATAGACACTGACCGTAAATGTGGGCGTTCTCTGAAAATATTTCATTTTGCAACCAGTATGTATTGTCCACTATGAGAAAACCTAACAATATTGTTGTGTCTAGGCGAGTATATATGCAATACACGGTCGTGTCATACAAATAACTACCAAAATAGAAAAATAGTGATCTGGCCCGCGGTCAAATTTTCGTACTTAATGTGGCCCGCGGTCAAATTTTCGTAATTAATGTGGCCCGACAGCCAAATTATTTGCCCACCCCTGGAGTAGACAGACAAGACTAAACAGACAAGACTAGACACACAAAACTAAGGAGACAAACTAGACAGACAAGACAAATAAAAAAAAGCTCATTTTTTTTGGACTTATTTTTCCCCATCAGAAAACACATTTGTTTCGTAAGTGGTCTAATAATTTACGCCTCTCATCTTGTGGCAGTCGTTTTGACTGTTAAATTTTCTGAGCAGATTCGATCAAGTAAGGCGCAGATAGAAATTTTAAGTTAATCCTAGGATGTTTCACTTGAAGTCGCTCCCTAGGGCCATCACCCCTCTCAGGTCCTGTGCGAGCGGAGAAATCCTCAAAGTGGCTCTGCCAGCCTTCCAGAGCCAAAACTATGATGATCAGAAGATCCCAGATAGGCGCACGAGAACCCCAAATTTTTTGACATAGTCGAGTTCTTCTTCCATAAGGCTTGCCTAGCTGTTGAAGAAAGGCTAGTAGATGACTTGCAATATGTTTAAGGCTCCAGCTTAATCCTCGCACAAAAAAAGGTTAAGATTAAAGGAATCTTGTGGTTGATGGTGCAGTTCGATGACATTTTTCAAATTGCTATCCCCATTCGCAGGGACAACTGGGAGTATGACATCATTGAGGACCATGGGGCTCAACACAGCTCGTACAAACTTGCCTGCAAAAGGAGTCAATTGCAAAGCAAATTTTATTGCAAACATTGAACTGTGACTCCCTGAAATAAGCGAATTTACTAGATGGATTTAATGTTATTATTCTTTTGCGCATTGAAGTTATTTCTGGATTTTGTGATGTAATGTTATTTTTGTGACTAAACAGACAAGACTGGATAGACATGACTAGACAGAGAAGACTATTCAGAGAATAGTATTGAGTGAATACTTTCCAATTTATTTTCGCACAAAATCAAACTTCGTATTGAAGTTGATTATTGCCAATCTAACAGTAAAAAAATAATTAGATAACAAGTTTCCTTATAGGAAATTTTATTCTCTACAAGTTTAATTTGAAACATTTTTCAAAATTTCGCTCCCCTTTCCGTTATGTGTTTGAATATAAAGAATTAATTTACTGTTTCTATGAAAACTATAAAAAATGTATTATTTCTACAAACACTACAAAAGCGAACTTTTTATTATGGAGGATATGGACATTTTTCCGTCATTTTTGGTGCTGTATGAAAATTAAAAATCACAAAATTAACACATGAAAACAAATGTTTAGGATAGAGTTGTTATCTGCCTAGAAAGTCGATTTTTCGATTTTTATATGAGATACCGAATAGCTTGTAATATAGACTATTTTAGATTTGTTGTATATTTATTTATGTTTATATATTATTTACATTTTGATTTATTGGCTATAAATCTATATTATGAAAATATCTAGGAAGGGAACTAGATAAAACATTTTATATATTTTTGATTATTTAAAAAGTATTTTGGATTATATATGTATTATATCGTAGTGTCTTTATTTGTTGAAGAAAAAATGGGAAACAATTAGTGTATACCGCAATATTGCGGGTAAAAATAAGAAGGAAGTAAGTAAAAGAAAAGAATGAAAACAAAAATCAACAAAACAAACCGCATTATACAATACGTAACAAATGACAACGTGCATCGAGTCATACAAAACCTGATCGCACCTACTTCCGAAACTAGCCAAGGAAACCAGTTATAATAGAATATGAGGTCTACAAAAAGCGTGTTGAGGTAGGTTTCAATAATGCAAGTTGAAGAGCGACTCCTAAGTGCTGCCGGGGTGACCTAAAACAGGAATATCAACTGCGAGACCACGTGCCAGACACCCACACCTGTAATCGCACAAAGTATGCCAGAACATAGCGCCACCGACCCGTTCGACAGGACCCGACCCCAACCTCGACCCCGAGACGAACAGACTCGATATTATTTGCTCATAAAATTTATAACAAACCGGTGCTTCAAGTAAACTTGCATGACCATGAAGTAATAGTAATAATATAGGCGATCGTGCGCTTACTCTACTACCGGCGCTTATTTCGCAACTTTTTATATGCCGCACCATAATTAGTTAGACCTGTTCCGGGCTCCAGTCACTATGCTACAACAAATAAAAAAAATATACATATTTATTCACTCTTTCTTTTTTCTTCTAATAATAAACATTTATCGAACAATGTTTTTTGTATACAAATCTAGTTTTTCTTTTCAACCTTCAGTTACAGCCCAAATAACATAATTACATACATAACTGTCTACATATTTCTAGACCAAATTACAATCAAATTAATAACAATATAATAGAACATTAAACGCATTATTAACATAAAACCACATTCTTATTTCAAATTTTAATCATTCATATGTAATTATAAATACTCGTCCATAAATAGATTTAAAGCAATTAATGTTGCAATTTGACTGAATTTTATTACTTTTGATTTTTTTATTTGTAATATTACTATAGTCGATTAAGAACACACTTGCAACGTGTCTCATTATAGATCCTTGACAACGTTTTGTCACATGTAGTAAAATCGTGTCACATGTGGTACACATATATACACATATTTATAGTTCATGGTATAGTTCAATTAATACATAAAAGCTCATGAAGCTCTTTAATAACAGCGTATTAGTAAAAATCGATATATGGAAATTGGGCCGCCGAGAAGAATTTTCGCTGATTACGAATTTGGTCGCCATCTTAGAGCTTTGTTACGGCCCGCGGATGGGACCCGCATTACATTTTTTCTATTTTGCGTATCGGCGATTTTTTTATTTAGAAATGGCATACAAGGGCGCAAAATAGCAAAGATAGTATAAAAAAACTCGTTCATAAGGCGTTTTTCGCACTCGTCCATTAAACAAGTTTATTTATCTAAACATGGGCACGTGCTGCAAAACCGCGCTTATTAAACTCGTTCTTAAATATACTATTGTTATAATTTTCGTTGGTGGACCTAACGTTTTTCTTTGACGAAGGGACGCGGCCCATCGATTTGTCATGGGTCCTGTAAGGTTGTTTATTTTCTAATAAGACTACATATAGTTAAGAGTTTGTATTTTGTTTTTTTTTGTTGAGATTTTGCTATTGTGGCTTTAAGACTTTTGGTATAGTGAGTTACAGGTAACGTATATTGAAGTGGAATATTTAAACACCTGTAGCTCTTAATCTACGTAAATAGTGGAAGAAAACATTACAATAAGCTTGTAACATAAACTTGAAACTAACAAATTTCTACGAACAATATTTCCAAATTACAACAATCCGTTCTAATACTTATAAGTATTGTTGTTTTGTGAAAACGTTTGAAGCGAGGCGAATTGAAAATATTCAAATATTTATTAAGCGTCAATTAAAGAGTTTAACGCAAATTTGTTTTATATCTAAGTTGGTTGAAAATAATGAAGTAGATCTACTTCATTATTTTCAACCAACTTAGATATAAAAAAAACTCTTTAATTAACGCTTAATAAATATTTGAATATTTTCAATTCGCCTCGCTTCAAACGTTGTCACAAAACTTTCGACAATATTTTATTTACGACAATACGCTGCAAGGTATTATTACTTCCTTTGTACTCGCCATAAAAAAATTCTTTATGAATCGTAATACAGCACTTTTGTTAGTCCCATCCCTGGAGGGCACAGTATCTAATAGGATACCGGATGATCCAAAACACACAACAAAAGACTACAGAAATGATCCAAACAGATAAGAAGCATTTCCACACAAGACTAGACAGACACGACAAGACAGATAAGACTAGACACCCTAAACTAGACAGTCAAGACTAGACAGACAAGACTAGACACACAAGACTAGACAGCTAAGACTCGACCGAAAAGACTCGACAGACAAGACTAGACAGACAAGACTAGACAGACAAGACTAGACAGACAAGACTAGACAGACAAGACTAGACAGACAAGACTAGACAGACAAGACTAGACAGACAAGACTAGACAGACAAGACTAGACAGACAAGACTAGACAGACAAGACTAGACAGACAAGACCAGACAGACAAGACTAGACAGACAAGACTAGACAGACAAGACTAGACAGACAAGACTAGACAGACAAGACTAGACAGACAAGACTAGACAGACAAGACTAGACAGACAAGACTAGACAGACAAGACTAGACAGACAAGACTAGACAGACAAGACTAGACAGACAAGACTAGACAGACAAGACTAGACAGACAAGACTAGACAGACAAGACTAGACAGACAAGACTAGACAGACAAGACTAGACAGACAAGACTAGACAGACAAGACTAGACAGACAAGACTAGACAGACAAGACTAGACAGACAAGACTAGACAGACAAGACTAGACAGACAAGACTAGACAGACAAGACTAGACAGACAAGACTAGACAGACAAGACTAGACAGACAAGACTAGACAGACAAGACTAGACAGACAAGACTAGACAGACAAGACTAGACAGACAAGACTAGACAGACAAGACTAGACAGACAAGACTAGACAGACAAGACTAGACAGACAAGACTAGACAGACAAGACTAGACAGACAAGACTAGACAGACAAGACTAGACAGACAAGACTAGACAGACAAGACTAGACAGACAAGACTAGACAGACAAGACTAGACAGACAAGACTAGACAGACAAGACTAGACAGACAAGACTAGACAGACAAGACTAGACAGACAAGACTAGACAGACAAGACTAGACAGACAAGACTAGACAGACAAGACTAGACAGACAAGACTAGACAGACAAGACTAGACAGACAAGACTAGACAGACAAGACTAGACAGACAAGACTAGACAGACAAGACTAGACAGACAAGACTAGACAGACAAGACTAGACAGACAAGACTAGACAGACAAGACTAGACAGACAAGACTAGACAGACAAGACTAGACAGACAAGACTAGACAGACAAGACTAGACAGACAAGACTAGACAGACAAGACTAGACAGACAAGACTAGACAGACAAGACTAGACAGACAAGACTAGACAGACAAGACTAGACAGACAAGACTAGACAGACAAGACTAGACAGACAAGACTAGACAGACAAGACTAGACAGACAAGACTAGACAGACAAGACTAGACAGACAAGACTAGACAGACAAGACTAGACAGACAAGACTAGACAGACAAGACTAGACAGACAAGACTAGACAGACAAGACTAGACAGACAAGACTAGACAGACAAGACTAGACAGACAAGACTAGACAGACAAGACTAGACAGACAAGACTAGACAGACAAGACTAGACAGACAAGACTAGACAGACAAGACTAGACAGACAAGACTAGACAGACAAGACTAGACAGACAAGACTAGACAGACAAGACTAGACAGACAAGACTAGACAGACAAGACTAGACAGACAAGACTAGACAGACAAGACTAGACAGACAAGACTAGACAGACAAGACTAGACAGACAAGACTAGACAGACAAGACTAGACAGACAAGACTAGACAGACAAGACTAGACAGACAAGACTAGACAGACAAGACTAGACAGACAAGACTAGACAGACAAGACTAGACAGACAAGACTAGACAGACAAGACTAGACAGACAAGACTAGACAGACAAGACTAGACAGACAAGACTAGACAGACAAGACTAGACAGACAAGACTAGACAGACAAGACTAGACAGACAAGACTAGACAGACAAGACTAGACAGACAAGACTAGACAGACAAGACTAGACAGACAAGACTAGACAGACAAGACTAGACAGACAAGACTAGACAGACAAGACTAGACAGACAAGACTAGACAGACAAGACTAGACAGACAAGACTAGACAGACAAGACTAGACAGACAAGACTAGACAGACAAGACTAGACAGACAAGACTAGACAGACAAGACTAGACAGACAAGACTAGACAGACAAGACTAGACAGACAAGACTAGACAGACAAGACTAGACAGACAAGACTAGACAGACAAGACTAGACAGACAAGACTAGACAGACAAGACTAGACAGACAAGACTAGACAGACAAGACTAGACAGACAAGACTAGACAGACAAGACTAGACAGACAAGACTAGACAGACAAGACTAGACAGACAAGACTAGACAGACAAGACTAGACAGACAAGACTAGACAGACAAGACTAGACAGACAAGACTAGACAGACAAGACTAGACAGACAAGACTAGACAGACAAGACTAGACAGACAAGACTAGACAGACAAGACTAGACAGACAAGACTAGACAGACAAGACTAGACAGACAAGACTAGACAGACAAGACTAGACAGACAAGACTAGACAGACAAGACTAGACAGACAAGACTAGACAGACAAGACTAGACAGACAAGACTAGACAGACAAGACTAGACAGACAAGACTAGACAGACAAGACTAGACAGACAAGACTAGACAGACAAGACTAGACAGACAAGACTAGACAGACAAGACTAGACAGACAAGACTAGACAGACAAGACTAGACAGACAAGACTAGACAGACAAGACTAGACAGACAAGACTAGACAGACAAGACTAGACAGACAAGACTAGACAGACAAGACTAGACAGACAAGACTAGACAGACAAGACTAGACAGACAAGACTAGACAGACAAGACTAGACAGACAAGACTAGACAGACAAGACTAGACAGACAAGACTAGACAGACAAGACTAGACAGACAAGACTAGACAGACAAGACTAGACAGACAAGACTAGACAGACAAGACTAGACAGACAAGACTAGACAGACAAGACTAGACAGACAAGACTAGACAGACAAGACTAGACAGACAAGACTAGACAGACAAGACTAGACAGACAAGACTAGACAGACAAGACTAGACAGACAAGACTAGACAGACAAGACTAGACAGACAAGACTAGACAGACAAGACTAGACAGACAAGACTAGACAGACAAGACTAGACAGACAAGACTAGACAGACAAGACTAGACAGACAAGACTAGACAGACAAGACTAGACAGACAAGACTAGACAGACAAGACTAGACAGACAAGACTAGACAGACAAGACTAGACAGACAAGACTAGACAGACAAGAATAGACAGACAAGACTACACAGACAAGACTACACAGACAAGACTAGACAGACAAGACTAGACAGACAAGACTAGACAGACAAGACTAGACAGACAAGACTAGACAGACAAGACTAGACAGACAAGACTAGACAGACAAGACTAGACAGACAAGACTAGACAGACAAGACTAGACAGACAAGACTAGACAGACAAGACTAGACAGACAAGACTAGACAGACAAGACTAGACAGACAAGACTAGACAGACAAGACTAGACAGACAAGACTAGACAGACAAGACTAGACAGACAAGACTAGACAGACAAGACTAGACAGACAAGACTAGACAGACAAGACTAGACAGACAAGACTAGACAGACAAGACTAGACAGACAAGACTAGACAGACAAGACTAGACAGACAAGACTAGACAGACAAGACTAGACAGACAAGACTAGACAGACAAGACTAGACAGACAAGACTAGACAGACAAGACTAGACAGACAAGACTAGACAGACAAGACTAGACAGACAAGACTAGACAGACAAGACTAGACAGACAAGGCTAGACAGATAAGACTAGACAGACAAGACTAGACAGACAAGACTGGACAGACAAGACTAGACAGACAAGACTAGACAGACAAGACTAGACAGACAAGACTAGACAGACAAGACTAGACAGACAAGACTAGACAGACAAGACTAGACAGACAAGACTAGACAGACAAGACTAGACAGACAAGACTAGACAGACAAGACTAGAGAGACAAGACTAGACAGACAAGACTAAACAGACAAGACTAGACAGACAAGACTAGATAGACAAGACTAGACATACAAGACTAGACAGACAAGACTAGACAGACAAGACTAGACAGACAAGACTAGACAGACAAGACTAGACAGACAAGACTAGACAGACAAGACTAGACAGACAAGACTAGACAGACAAGACTAGACAGACAAGACTAGACAGACAAGACTAGACAGACAAGACTAGACAGACAAGACTAGACAGACAAGACTAGACAGACAAGACTAGACAGACAAGACTAGACAGACAAGACTAGACAGACAAGACTAGACAGACTAGACAGACTAGACAGACTAGACAGACTAGACAGACTAGACAGACAAGACTAGACAGACAAGACTAGACAGACAAGACTAGACAGACAAGACTAGACAGACAAGACTAGACAGACAAGACTAGACAGACAAGACTAGACAAACAAGACTAGAAAGACAAGACTAGACAGACAAGACTAGACAGACAAGACTAGACAGACAAGACTAGACAGACAAGACTAGACAGACAAGACTAGACAGACAAGACTAGACAGACAAGACTAGACAGACAAGACTAGACAGACAAGACTAGACAGACAAGACTAGACAGACAAGACTAGACAGACAAGACTAGACAGACA
>CALYMW010000375.1:0-19000 GCA_944588485.1 Phosphuga atrata | reverse complement strand
GGTTTAAAGGTCAATGTTTCTGACCGTTTAGCGCGTAATTGATTTTCATGCGACTTTTTTGTATAAGTCTTTTCACGTGTAACGTTTTGTACCGCTATGACTTCTATCCTTTTTAAAGGTGTTGGTACTTGCGGTAAAGTGTCTCTCTGTTTTGGGGGGAGCTCCCGCTCGCCATTCTTAGCGGAATTATTTCCCAGAGATCCAGTTTCTCGTCTACTTTCCTGGTACGTTTGCTCCAGTTTCTCCCTTTCCTCCCGATGGTCCTTCATTCTTGTCCATAAGATTCCCGCTTCGTTGTTAGCGGTTCTAATGGATTTGTGGACATTCCTGTACGTCTTTAATACATCATCGATTTTATCGATGCGTACACCTAATTCTGAAAATACCTCCTCTTCCTCCCTTTTCAACTGTATCAGCCGTTTTTCTATTTCCGTCATAACGAGAGATTAAAAATGCTACAAGGGAAAAAAGGACCTAAAAATTAGTAAAAAAATTAAAAACTTAAATCTACACTGCTTTGAAAAAAAAAATTTAAATGACAAGTGTCAAAAGGTCTGGTATAAAAGATTTGTCTTTGCTGGGGTTCCTACTATGCAATTTATGTGTTTTCTACTAAACCAAGGCAAGCTCTTGTATTTTGCGCTGTCCTTCCTAGTATCTCGCTGTTTTGCTGCCCGTAGATTTATCTATTTGTTCGAGCGAATTTTCTTACGTCTGTAGCTTGTTTGCCCGTTGCCAGGCCTCCTGTCTAGTCTTGTCTGTCTAGTCTTGTCTGTCTAGTCTTGTCTGTCTAGTCTTGTCTGTCTAGTCTTGTCTGTCTAGTCTTGTCTGTCTAGTCTTGTCTGTCTAGTCTTGTCTGTCTAGTCTTGTCTGTCTAGTCTTGTCTGTCTAGTCTGTCTAGTCTTGTCTGTCTAGTCTTGTCTGTCTAGTTTTGTTTGTCTAGTCTTGTTTGTCTAGTCTTGTCTGTCTAGTCTTGCCTGTCTAGTCTTGTCTGTCTAGTCTTGTCTGTCTAGTCTTGTCTCTCTAGTCTTGTCTGTCTAGTCTTGTCTGTCTAGTCTTGTCTGTCTAGTCTTGTCTGTCTAGTCTTGTCTGTCTAGTCTTGTCTGTCTAGTCTTGTCTGTCTAGTCTTGTCTGTCTAGTCTTGTCTGTCTAGTCTTGTCTGTCTAGTCTTGTCTGTCTAGTCTTGTCTGTCTAGTCTTGTCTGTCTAGTCTTGTCTGTCTAGTCTTGTCTGTCTAGTCTTGTCTGTCTAGTCTTGTCTGTCTAGTCTTGTCTGTCTAGTCTTGTCTGTCTAGTCTTGTCTGTCTAGTCTTGTCTGTCTAGTCTTGTCTGTCTAGTCTTGTCTGTCTAGTCTTGTCTGTCTAGTCTTGTCTGTCTAGTCTTGTCTGTCTAGTCTTGTCTGTCTAGTCTTGTCTGTCTAGTCTTGTCTGTCTAGTCTTGTCTGTCTAGTCTTGTCTGTCTAGTCTTGTCTGTCTAGTCTTGTCTGTCTAGTCTTGTCTGTCTAGTCTTGTCTGTCTAGTCTTGTCTGTCTAGTCTTGTCTGTCTAGTCTTGTTTGTCTAGTCTTGTCTGTCTAGTCTTGTCTGTCTAGTCTGTCTAGTCTAGTCTGTCTAGTCCGTCTGTCTAGTCTTGTCTGTCTAGTCTTGTCTGTCTAGTCTTATCTGTCTAGTCTTGTCTGTCTAGTCTTGTCTGTCTAGTCTTGTCTGTCTAGTCTTGTCTGTATAGTCTTGCCTGTCTAGTCTTGTCTATCTAGTCTTGTCTGTCTAGTCTTGTCTGTCTAGTCTATTCTGTCTAGTCTTGTCTGTCTAGTCTTGTCCGTCTAGTCTTGTCTGTCTAGTCTTGTCTGTCTAGTCTTGTCTGTCTAGTCTTGTCTGTCTAGTCTTGTCTGTCTAGTCTTGTCTGTCTAGTCTTGTCTGTTTAGTCTTGTCTGTCTAGTCTTGTCTGTCTAGTCTTGTCTGTCTAGTCTTGTCTGTCTAGTCTTGTCTGTCTAGTCTTGTCTGTCTAGTCTTGTCTGTCTAGTCTTGTCTGTCTAGTCTTGTCTGTCTAGTCTTGTCTGTCTAGTCTTGTCTGTTTAGTCTTGTCTGTCTAGTCTTGTCTGTCTAGTCTTGTCTGTCTAGTCTGTCTAGTCTAGTCTGTCTAGTCTGTCTGTCTAGTCTTGTCTGTCTAGTCTTGTCTGTCTAGTCTTGTCTGTCTAGTCTTGTCTGTCTAGTCTTGTCTGTCTAGTCTTGTCTGTCTAGTCTTGTCAGTCTAGTCTTGTCTGTCTAGTCTTGTCTGTCTAGTCTTGTCTGTCTAGTCTTGTCTGTCTAGTCTTGTCTGTCTAGTCTTGTCTGTCTAGTCTTGTCTGTCTAGCCTTGTCTGTCTAGTCTTGTCTGTCTAGTCTTGTCTGTCAAGTCTTGTCTGTCTAGTCTTGTCTGTCTAGTCTTGTCTGTCTAGTCTTGTCTGTCTAGTCTTGTCTGTCTAGTCTTGTCTGTCTAGTCTTGTCTGTCTAGTCTTGTCTGTCTAGACTTGTCTGTCTAGTCTTGTCTGTCTAGTCTTGTCTGTCTAGTCTTGTCTGACTAGTCTTGTCTGTCTAGTCTTGTCTGTCTAGTCTTGGCTGTCTAGTCTTTTCTGTCTAGTCTTGTCTGTCTAGTCTTGTCTGTCTAGTCTTGTCTGTCTAGTCTTGTCTGTCTAGTCTTGTCTGTCTAGTCTTGTCTGTCTAGTCTTGTCTGTCTAGTCTTGTCTGTCTAGTCTTGTCTGTCTAGTCTTGTCTGTCTAGTCTTGTCTGTCTAGTCTTGTCTGTCTAGTCTTGTCTGTCTAGTCTTGTCTGTCTAGTCTTGTCTGTCTAGTCTTGTCTGTCTAGTCTTGTCTGTCTAGTCTTGTCTGTCTAGTCTTGTCTGTCTAGTCTTGTCTGTCTAGTCTTGTCTGTCTAGTCTTGTCTGTCTAGTCTTGTCTGTCTAGTCTTGTCTGTCTAGTCTTGTCTGTCTAGTCTTGTCTGTCTAGTCTTGTCTGTCTAGTCTTGTCTGTCTAGTCTTGTCTGTCTAGTCTTGTCTGTCTAGTCTTGTCTGTCTAGTCTTGTCTGTCTAGTCTTGTCTGTCTAGTCTTGTCTGTCTAGTCTTGTCTGTCTAGTCTTGTCTGTCTAGTCTTGTCTGTCTAGCCTTGTCTGTCTAGTCTTGTTTGTCTAGTCTTGTCTGTCTAGTCTTGTCTGTCTAGTCTGTCTAGTCTAGTCTGTCTAGTCCGTCTGTCTAGTCTTGTCTGTCTAGTCTTGTCTGTCTAGTCTTATCTGTCTAGTCTTGTCTGTCTAGTCTTGTCTGTCTAGTCTTGTCTGTCTAGTCTTGTCTGTATAGTCTTGCCTGTCTAGTCTTGTCTATCTAGTCTTGTCTGTCTAGTCTTGTCTGTCTAGTCTATTCTGTCTAGTCTTGTCTGTCTAGTCTTGTCCGTCTAGTCTTGTCTGTCTAGTCTTGTCTGTCTAGTCTTGTCTGTCTAGTCTTGTCTGTCTAGTCTTGTCTGTCTAGTCTTGTCTGTCTAGTCTTGTCTGTTTAGTCTTGTCTGTCTAGTCTTGTCTGTCTAGTCTTGTCTGTCTAGTCTTGTCTGTCTAGTCTTGTCTGTCTAGTCTTGTCTGTCTAGTCTTGTCTGTCTAGTCTTGTCTGTCTAGTCTTGTCTGTCTAGTCTTGTCTGTCTAGTCTTGTCTGTTTAGTCTTGTCTGTCTAGTCTTGTCTGTCTAGTCTTGTCTGTCTAGTCTGTCTAGTCTAGTCTGTCTAGTCTGTCTGTCTAGTCTTGTCTGTCTAGTCTTGTCTGTCTAGTCTTGTCTGTCTAGTCTTGTCTGTCTAGTCTTGTCTGTCTAGTCTTGTCTGTCTAGTCTTGTCAGTCTAGTCTTGTCTGTCTAGTCTTGTCTGTCTAGTCTTGTCTGTCTAGTCTTGTCTGTCTAGTCTTGTCTGTCTAGTCTTGTCTGTCTAGTCTTGTCTGTCTAGCCTTGTCTGTCTAGTCTTGTCTGTCTAGTCTTGTCTGTCAAGTCTTGTCTGTCTAGTCTTGTCTGTCTAGTCTTGTCTGTCTAGTCTTGTCTGTCTAGTCTTGTCTGTCTAGTCTTGTCTGTCTAGTCTTGTCTGTCTAGTCTTGTCTGTCTAGACTTGTCTGTCTAGTCTTGTCTGTCTAGTCTTGTCTGTCTAGTCTTGTCTGACTAGTCTTGTCTGTCTAGTCTTGTCTGTCTAGTCTTGGCTGTCTAGTCTTTTCTGTCTAGTCTTGTCTGTCTAGTCTTGTCTGTCTAGTCTTGTCTGTCTAGTCTTGTCTGTCTAGTCTTGTCTGTCTAGTCTTGTCTGTCTAGTCTTGTCTGTCTAGTCTTGTCTGTCTAGTCTTGTCTGTCTAGTCTTGTCTGTCTAGTCTTGTCTGTCTAGTCTTGTCTGTCTAGTCTTGTCTGTCTAGTCTTGTCTGTCTAGTCTTGTCTGTCTAGTCTTGTCTGTCTAGTCTTGTCTGTCTAGTCTTGTCTGTCTAGTCTTGTCTGTCTAGTCTTGTCTGTCTAGTCTTGTCTGTCTAGTCTTGTCTGTCTAGTCTTGTCTGTCTAGTCTTGTCTGTCTAGTCTTGTCTGTCTAGTCTTGTCTGTCTAGTCTTGTCTGTCTAGTCTTGTCTGTATAGTCTTGTCTGTCTAGTCTTGTCTGTCTAGTCTTGTCTGTCTAGTCTTGTCTGTCTAGTCTTGTCTGTCTAGTCTTGTCTGTCTAGTCTTGTCTGTCTAGTCTTGTCTGTCTAGTCTTGTCTGTCTAGTCTTGTCTGTCTAGTCTTGTCTGTCTAGTCTTGTCTGTCTAGTCTTGTCTATCTAGTCTTGTCTGTCTAGTCTTGTCTGTCTAGTCTTGTCTGTCTAGTCTTGTCTGTCTAGTCTGTCTAGTCTTGTCTGTCTAGTCTTGTCTGTCTAGTTTTGTTTGTCTAGTCTTGTTTGTCTAGTCTTGTCTGTCTAGTCTTGCCTGTCCAGTCTTGTCTGTCTAGTCTTGTCTGTCTAGTCTTGTCTCTCTAGTCTTGTCTGTCTAGTCTTGTCTGTCTAGTCTTGTCTGTCTAGTCTTGTCTGTCTAGTCTTGTCTGTCTAGTCTTGTCTGTCTAGTCTTGTCTGTCTAGTCTTGTCTGTCTAGTCTTGTCTGTCTAGTCTTGTCTGTCTAGTCTTGTCTGTCTAGTCTTGTCTGTCTAGTCTTGTCTGTCTAGTCTTGTCTGTCTAGTCTTGTCTGTCTAGTCTTGTCTGTCTAGTCTTGTCTGTCTAGTCTTGTCTGTCTAGTCTTGTCTGTCTAGTCTTGTCTGTCTAGTCTTGTCTGGTCTAGTCTTGTCTGTCTAGTCTTGTCTGTCTAGTCTTGTCTGTCTAGTCTTGTCTGTCTAGTCTTGTCTGTCTAGTCTTGTCTGTCTAGTCTTGTCTGTCTAGTCTTGTCTGTCTAGTCTTGTCTGTCTAGTCTTGTCTGTCTAGTCTTGTCTGTCTAGTCTTGTTTGTCTAGTCTTGTCTGTCTAGTCTTGTCTGTCTAGTCTGTCTAGTCTAGTCTGTCTAGTCTGTCTGTCTAGTCTTGTCTGTCTAGTCTTGTCTGTCTAGTCTTGTCTGTCTAGTCTTGTCTGTCTAGTCTTGTCTGTCTAGTCTTGTCTGTCTAGTCTTGCCTGTCTAGTCTTGTCTATCTAGTCTTGTCTGTCTAGTCTTGTCTGTCTAGTCTATTCTGTCTAGTCTTGTCTGTCTAGTCTTGTCGTCTAGTCTTGTCTGTCTAGTCTTGTCTGTCTAGTCTTGTCTGTCTAGTCTTGTCTGTCTAGTCTTGTCTGTCTAGTCTTGTCTGTCTAGTCTTGTCTGTCTAGTCTTGTCTGTCTAGTCTTGTCTGTCTAGTCTTGTCTGTCTAGTCTTGTCTGTCTAGTCTTGTCTGTCTAGTCTTGTCTGTCTAGTCTTGTCTGTCTAGTCTTGTCTGTCTAGTCTTGTCTGTCTAGTCTTGTCTGTCTAGTCTTGTCTGTCTAGTCTTGTCTGTCTAGTCTTGTCTGTCTAGTCTTGTCTGTCTAGTCTTGTCTGTCTAGTCTTGTCTAGTCTAGTCTAGTCTGTCTAGTCTTGTCTGTCTAGTCTTGTCTGTCTAGTCTTGTCTGTCTAGTCTTGTCTGTCTAGTCTTGTCTGTCTAGTCTTGTCTGTCTAGTCTTGTCTGTCTAGTCTTGTCTGTCTAGTCTTGTCTGTCTAGTCTTGTCTGTCTAGTCTTGTCTGTCTAGTCTTGTCTGTCTAGTCTTGTCTGTCTAGTCTTGTCTGTCTAGTCTTGTCTGTCTAGTCCTTGTCTGTCTAGTCTTGTCTGTCAAGTCTTGTCTGTCTAGTCTTGTCTGTCTAGTCTTGTCTGTCTAGTCTTGTCTGTCTAGTCTTGTCTGTCTAGTCTTGTCTGTCTAGTCTTGTCTGTCTAGTCTTGTCTGTCCAGACTTGTCTGTCTAGTCTTGTCTGTCTAGTCTTGTCTGTCTAGTCCTTGTCTGACTAGTCTTGTCTGTCTAGTCTTGTCTGTCTAGTCTTGTCTGTCTAGTCTTGTCTGTCTAGTCTTGTCTGTCTAGTCTTGTCTGTCTAGTCTTGTCTGTCTAGTCTTGTCTGTCTAGTCTTGTCTGTCTAGTCTTGTCTGTCTAGTCTTGTCTGTCTAGTCTTGTCTGTCTAGTCTTGTCTGTCTAGTCTTGTCTGTCTAGTCTTGTCTGTCTAGTCTTGTCTGTCTAGTCTTGTCTGTCTAGTCTTGTCTGTCTAGTCTTGTCTGTCTAGTCTTGTCTGTCTAGTCTTGTCTGTCTAGTCTTGTCTGTCTAGTCTTGTCTGTCTAGTCTTGTCTGTCTAGTCTTGTCTGTCTAGTCTTGTCTGTCTAGTCTTGTCTGTCTAGTCTTGTCTGTCTAGTCTTGTCTGTCTAGTCTTGTCTGTCTAGTCTTGTCTGTCTAGTCTTGTCTGTCTAGTCTTGTCTGTCTAGTCTTGTCTGTCTAGTCTTGTCTGTCTAGTCTTGTCTGTCTAGTCTTGTCTGTCTAGTCTTGTCTGTCTAGTCTTGTCTGTTCTAGTCTTGTCTGTCTAGTCTTGTCTGTCTAGTCTTGTCTGTCTAGTCTTGTCTGTCTAGTCTTGTCTGTCTAGTCTTGTCTGTCTAGTCTTGTCTGTCTAGTCTTGTCTGTCTAGTCTTGTCTGTCTAGTCTTGTCTGTCTAGTCTGTCTGTCTAGTCTTGTCTGTCTAGTCTTGTCTGTCTAGTCTTGTCTGTCTAGTCTTGTCTGTCTAGTCTTGTCTGTCTAGTCTTGTCTGTCTAGTGTTGTCTGTCTAGTGTTGTCTGTCTAGTCTTGTCTGTCTAGTCTTGTCTGTCTAGTCTTGTCTGTCTAGTCTTGTCTGTCTAGTCTTGTCTGTCTAGTCTTGTCTGTCTAGTCTTGTCTGTCTAGTCTTGTCTGTCTAGTCTTGTCTGTCTAGTCTTGTCTGTCTAGTCTTGTCTGTCTAGTCTTGTCTGTCTAGTCTTGTCTGTCTAGTCTTGTCTGTGTAGTCTTGTCTGTCTAGTCTTGTCTGTCTAGTCTTGTCTGTCTAGTCTTGTCTGTCTAGTCTTGTCTGTCTAGTCTTGTCTGTCTAGTCTTGTCTGTCTAGTTCTTGTCTGTCTAGTCTTGTCTGTCTAGTCTTGTCTGTCTAGTCTTGTCTGTCTAGTCTTGTCTGTCTAGTCTTGTCTGTCTAGTCTTGTCTGTCTAGTCTTGTCTGTCTAGTCTTGTCTGTCTAGTCTTGTCTGTCTAGTCTTGTCTGTCTAGTCTTGTCTGTCTAGTCTTGTCTGTCTAGTCTTGTCTGTCTAGTCTTGTCTGTCTAGTCTTGTTTGTCTAGTCTTGTCTGTCTAGTCTTGTCTGTCTAGTCTGTCTAGTCTAGTCTGTCTAGTCTGTCTGTCTAGTCTTGTCTGTCTAGTCTTGTCTGTCTAGTCTTATCTGTCTAGTCTTATCTGTCTAGTCTTGTCTGTCTAGTCTTGTCTGTCTAGTCTTGTCTGTCTAGTCTTGTCTGTCTAGTCTTGCCTGTCTAGTCTTGTCTATCTAGTCTTGTCTGTCTAGTCTTGTCTGTCTAGTCTATTCTGTCTAGTCTTGTCTGTCTAGTCTTGTCCGTCTAGTCTTGTCTGTCTAGTCTTGTCTGTCTAGTCTTGTCTGTCTAGTCTTGTCTGTCTAGTCTTGTCTGTCTAGTCTTGTCTGTCTAGTCTTGTCTGTTTAGTCTTGTCTGTCTAGTCTTGTCTGTCTAGTCTTGTCTGTCTAGTCTTGTCTGTCTAGTCTTGTCTGTCTAGTCTTGTCTGTCTAGATTTGTCCTGTCTGATCTTGTCTGTCTAGTCTTGTCTGTCTAGTCTTGTCTGTCTAGTCTTGTCTGTTTAGTCTTGTCTGTCTAGTCTTGTCTGTCTAGTCTTGTCTGTCTAGTCTGTCTAGTCTAGTCTGTCTAGTCTGTCTGTCTAGTCTTGTCTGTCTAGTCTTGTCTGTCTAGTCTTGTCTGTCTAGTCTTGTCTGTCTAGTCTTGTCTGTCTAGTCTTGTCTGTCTAGTCTTGTCTGTCTAGTCTTGTCTGTCTAGTCTTGTCTGTCTAGTCTTGTCTGTCTAGTCTTGTCTGTCTAGTCTTGTCTGTCTAGTCTTGTCTGTCTAGTCTTGTCTGTCTAGCCTTGTCTGTCTAGTCTTGTCTGTCTAGTCTTGTCTGTCAAGTCTTGTCTGTCTAGTCTTGTCTGTCTAGTCTTGTCTGTCTAGTCTTGTCTGTCTAGTCTTGTCTGTCTAGTCTTGTCTGTCTAGTCTTGTCTGTCTAGTCTTGTCTGTCTAGACTTGTCTGTCTAGTCTTGTCTGTCTAGTCTTGTCTGTCTAGTCTTGTCTGACTAGTCTTGTCTGTCTAACCTTGTCTGTCTAGTCTTGGCTGTCTAGTCTTGTCTGTCTAGTCTTGTCTGTCTAGTCTTGTCTGTCTAGTCTTGTCTGTCTAGTCTTGTCTGTCTAGTCTTGTCTGTCTAGTCTTGTCTGTCTAGTCTTGTCTGTCTAGTCTTGTCTGTCTAGTCTTGTCTGTCTAGTCTTGTCTGTCTAGTCTTGTCTGTCTAGTCTTGTCTGTCTAGTCTTGTCTGTCTAGTCTTGTCTGTCTAGTCTTGTCTGTCTAGTCTTGTCTGTCTAGTCTTGTCTGTCTAGTCTTGTCTGTCTAGTCTTGTCTGTCTAGTCTTGTCTGTCTAGTCTTGTCTGTCTAGTCTTGTCTGTCTAGTCTTGTCTGTCTAGTCTTGTCTGTCTAGTCTTGTCTGTCTAGTCTTGTCTGTCTAGTCTTGTCTGTCTAGTCCTTGTCTGTCTAGTCTTGTCTGTCTAGTCTTGTCTGTCTAGTCTTGTCTGTCTAGTCTTGTCTGTCTAGTCTTGTCTAGTCTAGTCTTGTCTGTCTAGTCTTGTCTGTCTAGTCTTGTCTGTCTAGTCTTGTCTGTCTAGTCTGTCTAGTCTTGTCTGTCTAGTCTTGTCTGTCTGTTCTTGTTTGTCTAGTCTTGTTTGTCTAGTCTTGTCTGTCTAGTCTTGCCTGTCTAGTCTTGTCTGTCTAGTCTTGTCTGTCTAGTCTTGTCTGTCTAGTCTTGTCTGTCTAGTCTTGTCTGTCTAGTCTTGTCTGTCTAGTCTTGTCTGTCTAGTCTTGTCTGTCTAGTCTTGTCTGTCTAGTCTTGTCTGTCTAGTCTTGTCTGTCTAGTCTTGTCTGTCTAGTCTTGTCTGTCTAGTCTTGTCTGTCTAGTCTTGTCTGTCTAGTCTTGTCTGTCTAGTCTTGTCTGTCTAGTCTTGTCTGTCTAGTCTTGTCTGTCTAGTCTTGTCTGTCTAGTCTTGTCTGTCTAGTCTTGTCTGTCTAGTCTTGTCTGTCTAGTCTTGTCTGTCTAGTCTTGTCTGTCTAGTCTTGTCTGTCTAGTCTTGTCTGTCTAGTCTTGTCTGTCTAGTCTTGTCTGTCTAGTCTTGTCTGTCTAGTCTTGTCTGTCTAGTCTTGTCTGTCTAGTCTTGTCTGTCTAGTCTTGTCTGTCTAGTCTTGTCTGTCTAGTCTTGTCTGTCTAGTCTTGTCTGTCTAGTCTTGTCTGTCTAGTCTTGTCTGTCTAGTCTTGTTTGTCTAGTCTTGTCTGTCTAGTCTTGTCTGTCTAGTCTCTGTCTAGTCTAGTCTGTCTAGTCTGTCTGTCTAGTCTTGTCTGTCTAGTCTTGTCTGTCTAGTCTTGTCTGTCTAGTCTTGTCTGTCTAGTCTTGTCTGTCTAGTCTTGTCTGTCTAGTCTGTCTGTCTAGTCTTGCCTGTCTAGTCTTGTCTAGTCTTGTCTGTCTAGTCTTGTCTGTCTAGTCTATTCTGTCTAGTCTTGTCCGTCTAGTCTTGTCCGTCTAGTCTTGTCTGTCTAGTCTTGTCTGTCTAGTCTTGTCTGTCTAGTCTTGTCTGTCTAGTCTTGTCTGTCTAGTCTTGTCTGTCTAGTCTTGTCTGTCTAGTCTTGTCTGTCTAGTCTTGTCTGTCTAGTCTTGTCTGTCTAGTCTTGTCTGTCTAGTCTTGTCTGTCTAGTCTTGTCTGTCTAGTCTTGTCTGTCTAATCTTGTCTGTCTAGTCTTGTCTGTCTAGTCTTGTCTGTCTAGTCTTGTCTGTCTTAGTCTTGTCTGTCTAGTCTTGTCTGTCTAGTCTTGTCTGTCTAGTCTGTCTAGTCTAGTCTGTCTAGTCTGTCTAGTCTGTCTGTCTAGTCTTGTCTGTCTAGTCTTGTCTGTCTAGTCTTGTCTGTCTAGTCTTGTCTGTCTAGTCTTGTCTGTCTAGTCTTGTCTGTCTAGTCTTGTCTGTCTAGTCTTGTCAGTCTAGTCATGTCTGTCTAGTCTTGTCTTGTCTGTCTAGTCTTGTCTGTCTAGTCTTGTCTGTCTAGTCTTGTCTGTCTAGTCTTGTCTGTCTAGTCTTGTCTGTCTAGTCTTGTCTGTCTAGTCTTGTCTGTCTAGTCTTGTCTGTCTAGTCTTGTCTGTCTAGTCTTGTCTGTCTAGTCTTGTCTGTCTAGTCTTGTCTGTCTAGTCTTGTCTGTCTAGTCTTGTCTGTCTAGTGTCTTGTCTTGTCTATCTTAGTCTTGTCTGTCCTAGTCTTGTCTGTCTAGTCTTGTCTGTCTAGTCTTGTCTGTCTAGTCTTGTCTGTCTAGTCTTGTCTGTCTAGTCTTGTCTGTCTAGTCTTGTCTGTCTAGTCTTGTCTGTCTAGTCTTGTCTGTCTAGTCTTGTCTGTCTAGTCTTGTCTGTCTAGTCTTGTCTGTCTAGTCTTGTCTGTCTAGTCTTGTCTGTCTAGTCTTGTCTGTCTAGTCTTGTCTGTCTAGTCTTGTCTGTCTAGTCTTGTCTGTCTAGTCTTGTCTGTCTAGTCTTGTCTGTCTAGTCTTGTCTGTCTAGTCTTGTCTGTCTAGTCTTGTCTGTCTAGTCTTGTCTGTCTAGTCTTGTCTGTCTAGTCTTGTCTGTCTAGTCTTGTCTGTCTAGTCTTGTCTGTCTAGTCTTGTCTGTCTAGTCTTGTCTGTCTAGTCTTGTCTGTCTAGTCTTGTCTGTCTAGTCTTGTCTGTCTAGTCTTGTCTGTCTAGTCTTGTCTGTCTAGTCTTGTCTGTCTAGTCTTGTCTGTCTAGTCTTGTCTGTCTAGTCTTGTCTGTCTAGTCTTGTCTGTCTAGTCTTGTCTGTCTAGTCTTGTCTGTCTAGTCTTGTCTGTCTAGTCTTGTCTGTCTAGTCTTGTCTGTCTAGTCTTGTCTGTCTAGTCTTGTCTGTCTAGTCTTGTCTGTCTAGTCTTGTCTGTCTAGTCTTGTCTGTCTAGTCTTGTCTGTCTAGTCTTGTCTGTCTAGTCTTGTCTGTCTAGTCTTGTCTGTCTAGTCTTGTCTGTCTAGTCTTGTCTGTCTAGTCTTGTCTGTCTAGTCTTGTCTGTCTAGTCTTGTCTGTCTAGTCTTGTCTGTCTAGTCTTGTCTGTCTAGTCTTGTCTGTCTAGTCTTGTCTGTCTAGTCTTGTCTGTCTAGTCTTGTCTGTCTAGTCTTGTCTGTCTAGTCTTGTCTGTCTAGTCTTGTCTGTCTAGTCTTGTCTGTCTAGTCTTGTCTGTCTAGTCTTGTCTGTCTAGTCTTGTCTGTCTAGTCTTGTCTGTCTAGTCTTGTCTGTCTAGTCTTGTCTGTCTAGTCTTGTCTGTCTAGTCTTGTCTGTCTAGTCTTGTCTGTCTAGTCTTGTCTGTCTAGTCTTGTCTGTCTAGTCTTGTCTGTCTAGTCTTGTCTGTCTAGTCTTGTCTGTCTAGTCTTGTCTGTCTAGTCTTGTCTGTCTAGTCTTGTCTGTCTAGTCTTGTCTGTCTAGTCTTGTCTGTCTAGTCTTGTCTGTCTAGTCTTGTCTGTCTAGTCTTGTCTGTCTAGTCTTGTCTGTCTAGTCTTGTCTGTCTAGTCTTGTCTGTCTAGTCTTGTCTGTCTAGTCTTGTCTGTCTAGTCTTGTCTGTCTAGTCTTGTCTGTCTAGTCTTGTCTGTCTAGTCTTGTCTGTCTAGTCTTGTCTGTCTAGTCTTGTCTGTCTAGTCTTGTCTGTCTAGTCTTGTCTGTCTAGTCTTGTCTGTCTAGTCTTGTCTGTCTAGTCTTGTCTGTCTAGTCTTGTCTGTCTAGTCTTGTCTGTCTAGTCTTGTCTGTCTAGTCTTGTCTGTCTAGTCTTGTCTGTCTCTAGTCTTGTCTGTCTAGTCTTGTCTGTCTGTCTAGTCTTGTCTGTCTAGTCTTGTCTGTCTAGTCTTGTCTGTCTAGTCTTGTCTGTCTAGTCTTGTCTGTCTAGTCTTGTCTGTCTAGTCTTGTCTGTCTAGTCTTGTCTGTCTAGTCTTGTCTGTCTAGTCTTGTCTGTCTAGTCTTGTCTGTCTAGTCTTGTCTGTCTAGTCTTGTCTGTCTAGTCTTGTCTGTCTAGTCTTGTCTGTCTAGTCTTGTCTGTCTAGTCTTGTCTGTCTAGTCTTGTCTGTCTAGTCTTGTCTGTCTAGTCTTGTCTGTCTAGTCTTGTCTGTCTAGTCTTGTCTGTCTAGTCTTGTCTGTCTAGTCTTGTCTGTCTAGTCTTGTCTGTCTAGTCTTGTCTGTCTAGTCTTGTCTGTCTAGTCTTGTCTGTCTAGTCTTGTCTGTCTAGTCTTGTCTGTCTAGTCTTGTCTGTCTAGTCTTGTCTGTCTAGTCTTGTCTGTCTAGTCTTGTCTGTCTAGTCTTGTCTGTCTAGTCTTGTCTGTCTAGTCTTGTCTGTCTAGTCTTGTCTGTCTAGTCTTGTCTGTCTAGTCTTGTCTGTCTAGTCTTGTCTGTCTAGTCTTGTCTGTCTAGTCTTGTCTGTCTAGTCTTGTCTGTCTAGTCTTGTCTGTCTAGTCTTGTCTGTCTAGTCTTGTCTGTCTAGTCTTGTCTGTCTAGTCTTGTCTGTCTAGTCTTGTCTGTCTAGTCTTGTCTGTCTAGTCTTGTCTGTCTAGTCTTGTCTGTCTAGTCTTGTCTGTCTAGTCTTGTCTGTCTAGTCTTGTCTGTCTAGTCTTGTCTGTCTAGTCTTGTCTGTCTAGTCTTGTCTGTCTAGTCTTGTCTGTCTAGTCTTGTCTGTCTAGTCTTGTCTGTCTAGTCTTGTCTGTCTAGTCTTGTCTGTCTAGTCTTGTCTGTCTAGTCTTGTCTGTCTAGTCTTGTCTGTCTAGTCTTGTCTGTCTAGTCTTGTCTGTCTAGTCTTGTCTGTCTAGTCTTGTCTGTCTAGTCTTGTCTGTCTAGTCTTGTCTGTCTAGTCTTGTCTGTCTAGTCTTGTCTGTCTAGTCTTGTCTGTCTAGTCTTGTCTGTCTAGTCTTGTCTGTCTAGTCTTGTCTGTCTAGTCTTGTCTGTCTAGTCTTGTCTGTCTAGTCTTGTCTGTCTAGTCTTGTCTGTCTAGTCTTGTCTGTCTAGTCTTGTCTGTCTAGTCTTGTCTGTCTAGTCTTGTCTGTCTAGTCTTGTCTGTCTAGTCTTGTCTGTCTAGTCTTGTCTGTCTAGTCTTGTCTGTCTAGTCTTGTCTGTCTAGTCTTGTCTGTCTAGTCTTGTCTGTCTAGTCTTGTCTGTCTAGTCTTGTCTGTCTAGTCTTGTCTGTCTAGTCTTGTCTGTCTAGTCTTGTCTGTCTAGTCTTGTCTGTCTAGTCTTGTCTGTCTAGTCTTGTCTGTCTAGTCTTGTCTGTCTAGTCTTGTCTGTCTAGTCTTGTCTGTCTAGTCTTGTCTGTCTAGTCTTGTCTGTCTAGTCTTGTCTGTCTAGTCTTGTCTGTCTAGTCTTGTCTGTCTAGTCTTGTCTGTCTAGTCTTGTCTGTCTAGTCTTGTCTGTCTAGTCTTGTCTGTCTAGTCTTGTCTGTCTAGTCTTGTCTGTCTAGTCTTGTCTGTCTAGTCTTGTCTGTCTAGTCTTGTCTGTCTAGTCTTGTCTGTCTAGTCTTGTCTGTCTAGTCTTGTCTGTCTAGTCTTGTCTGTCTAGTCTTGTCTGTCTAGTCTTGTCTGTCTAGTCTTGTCTGTCTAGTCTTGTCTGTCTAGTCTTGTCTGTCTAGTCTTGTCTGTCTAGTCTTGTCTGTCTAGTCTTGTCTGTCTAGTCTTGTCTGTCTAGTCTTGTCTGTCTAGTCTTGTCTGTCTAGTCTTGTCTGTCTAGTCTTGTCTGTCTAGTCTTGTCTGTCTAGTCTTGTCTGTCTAGTCTTGTCTGTCTAGTCTTGTCTGTCTAGTCTTGTCTGTCTAGTCTTGTCTGTCTAGTCTTGTCTGTCTAGTCTTGTCTGTCTAGTCTTGTCTGTCTAGTCTTGTCTGTCTAGTCTTGTCTGTCTAGTCTTGTCTGTCTAGTCTTGTCTGTCTAGTCTTGTCTGTCTAGTCTTGTCTGTCTAGTCTTGTCTGTCTAGTCTTGTCTGTCTAGTCTTGTCTGTCTAGTCTTGTCTGTCTAGTCTTGTCTGTCTAGTCTTGTCTGTCTAGTCTTGTCTGTCTAGTCTTGTCTGTCTAGTCTTGTCTGTCTAGTCTTGTCTGTCTAGTCTTGTCTGTCTAGTCTTGTCTGTCTAGTCTTGTCTGTCTAGTCTTGTCTGTCTAGTCTTGTCTGTCTAGTCTTGTCTGTCTAGTCTTGTCTGTCTAGTCTTGTCTGTCTAGTCTTGTCTGTCTAGTCTTGTCTGTCTAGTCTTGTCTGTCTAGTCTTGTCTGTCTAGTCTTGTCTGTCTAGTCTTGTCTGTCTAGTCTTGTCTGTCTAGTCTTGTCTGTCTAGTCTTGTCTGTCTAGTCTTGTCTGTCTAGTCTTGTCTGTCTAGTCTTGTCTGTCTAGTCTTGTCTGTCTAGTCTTGTCTGTCTAGTCTTGTCTGTCTAGTCTTGTCTGTCTAGTCTTGTCTGTCTAGTCTTGTCTGTCTAGTCTTGTCTGTCTAGTCTTGTCTGTCTAGTCTTGTCTGTCTAGTCTTGTCTGTCTAGTCTTGTCTGTCTAGTCTTGTCTGTCTAGTCTTGTCTGTCTAGTCTTGTCTGTCTAGTCTTGTCTGTCTAGTCTTGTCTGTCTAGTCTTGTCTGTCTAGTCTTGTCTGTCTAGTCTTGTCTGTCTAGTCTTGTCTGTCTAGTCTTGTCTGTCTAGTCTTGTCTGTCTAGTCTTGTCTGTCTAGTCTTGTCTGTCTAGTCTTGTCTGTCTAGTCTTGTCTGTCTAGTCTTGTCTGTCTAGTCTTGTCTGTCTAGTCTTGTCTGTCTAGTCTTGTCTGTCTAGTCTTGTCTGTCTAGTCTTGTCTGTCTAGTCTTGTCTGTCTAGTCTTGTCTGTCTAGTCTTGTCTGTCTAGTCTTGTCTGTCTAGTCTTGTCTGTCTAGTCTTGTCTGTCTAGTCTTGTCTGTCTAGTCTTGTCTGTCTAGTCTTGTCTGTCTAGTCTTGTCTGTCTAGTCTTGTCTGTCTAGTCTTGTCTGTCTAGTCTTGTCTGTCTAGTCTTGTCTGTCTAGTCTTGTCTGTCTAGTCTTGTCTGTCTAGTCTTGTCTGTCTAGTCTTGTCTGTCTAGTCTTGTCTGTCTAGTCTTGTCTGTCTAGTCTTGTCTGTCTAGTCTTGTCTGTCTAGTCTTGTCTGTCTAGTCTTGTCTGTCTAGTCTTGTCTGTCTAGTCTTGTCTGTCTAGTCTTGTCTGTCTAGTCTTGTCTGTCTAGTCTTGTCTGTCTAGTCTTGTCTGTCTAGTCTTGTCTGTCTAGTCTTGTCTGTCTAGTCTTGTCTGTCTAGTCTTGTCTGTCTAGTCTTGTCTGTCTAGTCTTGTCTGTCTAGTCTTGTCTGTCTAGTCTTGTCTGTCTAGTCTTGTCTGTCTAGTCTTGTCTGTCTAGTCTTGTCTGTCTAGTCTTGTCTGTCTAGTCTTGTCTGTCTAGTCTTGTCTGTCTAGTCTTGTCTGTCTAGTCTTGTCTGTCTAGTCTTGTCTGTCTAGTCTTGTCTGTCTAGTCTTGTCTGTCTAGTCTTGTCTGTCTAGTCTTGTCTGTCTAGTCTTGTCTGTCTAGTCTTGTCTGTCTAGTCTTGTCTGTCTAGTCTTGTCTGTCTAGTCTTGTCTGTCTAGTCTTGTCTGTCTAGTCTTGTCTGTCTAGTCTTGTCTGTCTAGTCTTGTCTGTCTAGTCTTGTCTGTCTAGTCTTGTCTGTCTAGTCTTGTCTGTCTAGTCTTGTCTGTCTAGTCTTGTCTGTCTAGTCTTGTCTGTCTAGTCTTGTCTGTCTAGTCTTGTCTGTCTAGTCTTGTCTGTCTAGTCTTGTCTGTCTAGTCTTGTCTGTCTAGTCTTGTCTGTCTAGTCTTGTCTGTCTAGTCTTGTCTGTCTAGTCTTGTCTGTCTAGTCTTGTCTGTCTAGTCTTGTCTGTCTAGTCTTGTCTGTCTAGTCTTGTCTGTCTAGTCTTGTCTGTCTAGTCTTGTCTGTCTAGTCTTGTCTGTCTAGTCTTGTCTGTCTAGTCTTGTCTGTCTAGTCTTGTCTGTCTAGTCTTGTCTGTCTAGTCTTGTCTGTCTAGTCTTGTCTGTCTAGTCTTGTCTGTCTAGTCTTGTCTGTCTAGTCTTGTCTGTCTAGTCTTGTCTGTCTAGTCTTGTCTGTCTAGTCTTGTCTGTCTAGTCTTGTCTGTCTAGTCTTGTCTGTCTAGTCTTGTCTGTCTAGTCTTGTCTGTCTAGTCTTGTCTGTCTAGTCTTGTCTGTCTAGTCTTGTCTGTCTAGTCTTGTCTGTCTAGTCTTGTCTGTCTAGTCTTGTCTGTCTAGTCTTGTCTGTCTAGTCTTGTCTGTCTAGTCTTGTCTGTCTAGTCTTGTCTGTCTAGTCTTGTCTGTCTAGTCTTGTCTGTCTAGTCTTGTCTGTCTAGTCTTGTCTGTCTAGTCTTGTCTGTCTAGTCTTGTCTGTCTAGTCTTGTCTGTCTAGTCTTGTCTGTCTAGTCTTGTCTGTCTAGTCTTGTCTGTCTAGTCTTGTCTGTCTAGTCTTGTCTGTCTAGTCTTGTCTGTCTAGTCTTGTCTGTCTAGTCTTGTCTGTCTAGTCTTGTCTGTCTAGTCTTGTCTGTCTAGTCTTGTCTGTCTAGTCTTGTCTGTCTAGTCTTGTCTGTCTAGTCTTGTCTGTCTAGTCTTGTCTGTCTAGTCTTGTCTGTCTAGTCTTGTCTGTCTAGTCTTGTCTGTCTAGTCTTGTCTGTCTAGTCTTGTCTGTCTAGTCTTGTCTGTCTAGTCTTGTCTGTCTAGTCTTGTCTGTCTAGTCTTGTCTGTCTAGTCTTGTCTGTCTAGTCTTGTCTGTCTAGTCTTGTCTGTCTAGTCTTGTCTGTCTAGTCTTGTCTGTCTAGTCTTGTCTGTCTAGTCTTGTCTGTCTAGTCTTGTCTGTCTAGTCTTGTCTGTCTAGTCTTGTCTGTCTAGTCTTGTCTGTCTAGTCTTGTCTGTCTAGTCTTGTCTGTCTAGTCTTGTCTGTCTAGTCTTGTCTGTCTAGTCTTGTCTGTCTAGTCTTGTCTGTCTAGTCTTGTCTGTCTAGTCTTGTCTGTCTAGTCTTGTCTGTCTAGTCTTGTCTGTCTAGTCTTGTCTGTCTAGTCTTGTCTGTCTAGTCTTGTCTGTCTAGTCTTGTCTGTCTAGTCTTGTCTGTCTAGTCTTGTCTGTCTAGTCTTGTCTGTCTAGTCTTGTCTGTCTAGTCTTGTCTGTCTAGTCTTGTCTGTCTAGTCTTGTCTGTCTAGTCTTGTCTGTCTAGTCTTGTCTGTCTAGTCTTGTCTGTCTAGTCTTGTCTGTCTAGTCTTGTCTGTCTAGTCTTGTCTGTCTAGTCTTGTCTGTCTAGTCTTGTCTGTCTAGTCTTGTCTGTCTAGTCTTGTCTGTCTAGTCTTGTCTGTCTAGTCTTGTCTGTCTAGTCTTGTCTGTCTAGTCTTGTCTGTCTAGTCTTGTCTGTCTAGTCTTGTCTGTCTAGTCTTGTCTGTCTAGTCTTGTCTGTCTAGTCTTGTCTGTCTAGTCTTGTCTGTCTAGTCTTGTCTGTCTAGTCTTGTCTGTCTAGTCTTGTCTGTCTAGTCTTGTCTGTCTAGTCTTGTCTGTCTAGTCTTGTCTGTCTAGTCTTGTCTGTCTAGTCTTGTCTGTCTAGTCTTGTCTGTCTAGTCTTGTCTGTCTAGTCTTGTCTGTCTAGTCTTGTCTGTCTAGTCTTGTCTGTCTAGTCTTGTCTGTCTAGTCTTGTCTGTCTAGTCTTGTCTGTCTAGTCTTGTCTGTCTAGTCTTGTCTGTCTAGTCTTGTCTGTCTAGTCTTGTCTGTCTAGTCTTGTCTGTCTAGTCTTGTCTGTCTAGTCTTGTCTGTCTAGTCTTGTCTGTCTAGTCTTGTCTGTCTAGTCTTGTCTGTCTAGTCTTGTCTGTCTAGTCTTGTCTGTCTAGTCTTGTCTGTCTAGTCTTGTCTGTCTAGTCTTGTCTGTCTAGTCTTGTCTGTCTAGTCTTGTCTGTCTAGTCTTGTCTGTCTAGTCTTGTCTGTCTAGTCTTGTCTGTCTAGTCTTGTCTGTCTAGTCTTGTCTGTCTAGTCTTGTCTGTCTAGTCTTGTCTGTCTAGTCTTGTCTGTCTAGTCTTGTCTGTCTAGTCTTGTCTGTCTAGTCTTGTCTGTCTAGTCTTGTCTGTCTAGTCTTGTCTGTCTAGTCTTGTCTGTCTAGTCTTGTCTGTCTAGTCTTGTCTGTCTAGTCTTGTCTGTCTAGTCTTGTCTGTCTAGTCTTGTCTGTCTAGTCTTGTCTGTCTAGTCTTGTCTGTCTAGTCTTGTCTGTCTA
>CALYMW010000374.1:0-13214 GCA_944588485.1 Phosphuga atrata | reverse complement strand
AATTCTTATTGCTCGCTCTAAATCATCTTGACTACTTTTTAAATTAGTCTCTAAGAATAATGGATATTCTTCATGTTGATGCTTAACATCCATATCTAACACAATATTTAATGCTTCTGTTAATGGTTGAAATACTTCAGATTTACTAATTAAAAGAGCATATATTGATAGTGTTACAGCATCGCTTACTGTGATTGTAGAATCAGACAACGATTTGATTTTATCTAATTGTGTAATTTGTGTTTTATCATAAGTTAAATCATTATAAAATGGCCTTAATAAATCACGCCAAGCATCTGCATTAGTATCTAATACAGTACCTTCTGTGTCAGATATTAGTCTCATAAATCCATCATATGAAGACATAGTTTCTAGTGTAAATGTCTTTTCTAGTCTACATAAAACACCAATTATAATAGGATCAAATAACAAGTATTCTAATAAAAATGATGCTTCTAACATAGAATGATTTCCTATTTTATTAAATAATTGTTTTATACGATATTCTCCAATTGATGTGTCTAATCTAAATTGTATTATAGCTGGTGCTAACCAAAAATGTATAAATAATAAATGCATATCATTAAATAATGATTTCATAAATTTATCATATATAGGTTTTGTATCATCAATACGTTTGATCATATCAACATTTGGTGTTATTAATCCTGAATCTGGCCATACACAAAATAATCTACATTTTAAAAATTGTAATGCTGGTAATCGTGCGTAATAATAACCACTTAATGAATTAAAGGTGCCACCTTCAGTTTGAATCAAGAATGTCGATAAATCAAAACCACAACCGTTAGTACTTGCAAACATTTCATTTATTTTATGTGTATGAGACATTATTAAAGATTTAATGTCTGTACCTTTTTTAGAAACTTTAAACTGAGTTAACAATGATTCTAGATATGATGCAGATTTGTCTTTTTCAAAAACACCATTCATGTAAACATACCATTCACTACCTACAAAAGTAGCCATACCTAATGTTTTCAATATAAGTAATAATGATGTGAATATTAATTCATTGTCTGCATTTTCATCAGTTACTATACCTTTTATACATTTTGTAATCATATTATTGTATGTATCAGACATAACTATACGATAAGCTACAATATAATGTAATGCAACTAATAAAGTCTCACCAGTACCATTATAACCTTTATCTAATGTTTCTGCAAATGTGTCTATAGTACCCATTACAAATTTATTGGCTGAATATGATGCAAACATTGTTTTCAATACATCGATAATTAATGAAAATTTTAACTGATCTATTAAATATTTTTTGAATGCGACAATAAAATGTAGTAAATATGATCCATTATCATATGTTGCTGCTATTGTGACAAAAAAACTATACGTAGTATCATCTACTCCTTGAAATCGTTTGTTGAATTGGCGCATAAACTCAATGACTTCTGGTATTTGTATTGTTTCAGAATCATGTACAAATTGAGTTTGATTTTTATATTGCAAAAATGCTATCAATTGATTTGATAAATTGGTATGAGTATTCAAATATTCACTTTTCTCGAAAGTGCATTGTGGGTAGGTTGGTATACGTTTAGCAGTGTATACAGGACCAAGATACACTTTTGTTGATGTAAAATCATATGTGATCAAAACTGTAGAATCACAAACCAGTCCAGTGTAGTTGTTGTCATAATATGGTGTTTTGGGGTATATGGATATTGCACCAGATCCAATAACTCTAGTATATAGTTTTGTATGATCTTTTCTAGAATACGGTAATGGCATGTATTTTGGTATTTCAAATACACATGATACTGCAGAAAATTCAGTATCCAGAATTTCTACTATTGTTTGATGTAGTGTTAATGATACTGGGATATCTGTATAATAATGTATCCCACAATCCAAACACCATATATCATCATTAAAGGTTTGTAATTTTAAAAACTTACGTAATATAGCTCTTATTTCTGGTATTATCTTTATAATTTCACTAGCTGGTCTACATGCCAAACCTTTGCGACACATACAATCAATATCCAATGAAAAATTACGAATGTAAGATTTAGTATAATCTATAACCAGAGTGTTTCCAGATTCACTAAATATTTTAAAATTGTCCAAAGTTATATGTTTTTGCACTACACAATATTCACCAGATAGTCTTGAGTATAATATAGTCCCCATTTGTGAATTTTCTAGTTTTGGAAAACCATAATTTTTAATAAATGCTCGTTCATTAGCCATAATCTTCTCTCTTTGAGCAATAATGTTTGGTGTGAGAGGTGATCCATTATCCTGAACATTGTGATACATTGGTTCTTTGTGAGTGATTTCTGGAGATAATATTTGTAATAAATCCGAATTTGTTATTGGTTCGTGATCCATAGGTGTGTTTTCTGTAGAATCATCATTTGCGGTTACGATCGGTTCACTTATTTCAGTGTTCATATTTACATCGGAATCCATTTTCGTATTCTATGTTACCATATGATTATTAAAGTAACTCTTTAAGAACAATGATTATTTTATTTAAGTTTTCAGATTTTATATCATTTATAATGCTCATAAATAGTAATATGAGATGTCTTCCAAGATTATTTATATAATAATTGCAATAATAGTTTTACTTGCAATAGGCACATTAATATTCTTTATATTAGTTAATCGCAAATTAAACGTAACCAATGTAATAGAACAAGCAGAAAGCAGATCACAATTCAATCCAACTCGATTTGAAATATATGATCGTAGCACATCGACTGTATGTGATAGACTGATAGTTATAGAACCGTTTGGTTGGATTTTATGGGCGATTAGAAATGAATTGTATGTTTTGAATGCTGAAGGTTCACTACATTGTGGTCCTAATAAAACTGGTGCTGTTCGTATGTATCGTGATGAATTTAAAGAGAGCTGTATTAATGTAAATTTTGAGACCATACAGACTATGTATATGTCTCTACCACCATTTATTGTTAATTATGATATCACTGAACGATTTACTATACTCGATGCTATAAACATTCTTGCTAAAGACTGGTTGACTTTTAATCCAGATGCTAGTGAGTTACCAACCAAAATGATATCTACGGAACCTAAATTTCCAACAGAATTAAGTTTCAAAGAAGAAAACCCACATATAATCGATACAATGCAATTACATAAAAAGACATTTACATCGTTACGAGTGAAGCGAGCAATAGACAAAATGAAAGATAGAATAACACCAAATCAATTACAAAAAGCATTGAAAACAGCAATTAGAAAATAAGATAAAATATAGAAAGATGAAACTCAAACCAATAATTTTGTTTGTATTAACAATATGTATAATATTAATTATAACATATTTTATCTTTGTTCCAAGATTTATAACACCACTTGTAAATAAAGCTTTTGTAGGACAAACATATGAACCAACAGGTAAAATCATTAATGGTCATACTACATTTTATGAATATAATGGTGCTAAACTTGAACCTATACTAAAACAACATAAAAATATAAATGTATTGAGTTCAAGTAATATTTCTACAACAACAGAAAACGTATATAGACGATTGGCTAATAAAACAAATAAATCTATTGGTAAAAATGCTAACAAAAAATTATTTATTATGCTACCAGGTGGAGCATTTATATTTGGTGATCGACGAGGTCTGCATGGATTGATGAACAAGATACACAAAATGTTAGATTGGGATTTATTAATTATTGATTATAAAGTAAGATTTAATGTGACAGTTCAAGGTATGCTATTAGATATCAACAAAAAATTAAAACCATATAGAGGTTATAGTGACTATGTTATTGCTGGATTTTCTGCAGGTGTGTTTTTAATGAATGCATTTGTTAGAAAAGAATATGATACAAAAGCACAAAAAGAAATGAAAGTACCAGCTATTGGTATTAAACCATCTAAAATGATTGGTATTAATGGAATTTATTCAGCAGAACTAGATCCGTATATGTTAACTAAACTTTTCAATTTCTATGTTATGAGAGGTACTCCTGGGAAAGAATATTATAACGCATCTGGTTTAGATGTTGTTAAAAAATTAGTGATAACATGTACTTTAGATTTTCTACTTGGTTCGTCATTGAACTTTTCCATGAAATATGAATGTGAACGTAAAATTTATATAAGTGATCGTATTGATCATAATTTCCCACAATTAGCCAATTTGCCAGAGAACGACGACCTAGCAGAAGAAATAGTACGTTTTATTAAAACATAAATCATCGCTATAATATTTATTTTTTATAGATGATAGAGCCACGTTTTCAAACACCATCTGTACGTGTACAACCAATATCTACGGTATTGACTATTGTCGACAGTCATTTAAAACTACATTTTCGTGATGAAAACATTGTCTATAGATATAATTGTAAATGTTTTCATGCACACCCAAATACAAAACAATGTACTATAACAAATAGTGATATTTGTGTAAAATGTAAAGTTCCAACGACACCGATTATTGATAGAAGAGCATTATATCATCATGATGGACATCGAGATATATATCAATGTACTACACCAGGATGTTTTCATGAACATAATAGCAATTGCAACAGATGTATTGGATGCGTTTCTGGAAACAAATGCCATGTACCATCACCATATAGATGCATCATAAATGATGTTACTTGTGCAAAACATGTAGATCGATTTTGCAAAACATTAATGACTGAACAGGAAGCTAATAATCACAAATATTTGTTAACATTAAACGCATTGTATGTATGTAGAAAACATAAACATACACACTTTAATAACGAACCATGTTATATATCACTTAACAAATGCTGTGGTGAATCAACATTAATTGATGATTTAGATTATACGTTTAATGTGAAGATTAATATTGGAAAGAAGAATGTAGATCTATTGTGTACAAATCCGTTTTATTGGACAGGCCAGGCAAGAAACTTATTTTATTCGTTTATTAAATCTGTAACTATTGATGAAAAAATACCTATTGATAGATTCAAGCGTTTTGAAACAGCAAAATTAATTATACCTGATTTACGAGAATACAAAAGTGGTAAAAGTTCGTTTACACGAACACGAGTGACTGGTTTTGGTTCAAAAGGTGTATACCAAACTGCAAATATTAACTGTATGTTGAAATATAATCAAGCGATGATGCCACAGTGGATGTTTGATATGTTTGATGATGAATATGATTTGTCTATAATAGCTTTAAAACGAGATCCTAGTATTAAACAAACATGTATGTTTATATACAATGTAATAAGAAATCCAGATCCTATGGGTGAGTTAATAACCACACCATGTGCTACATCTAAACCTACTAATCAGGATCAAGATGGTGACAAAAAAGGTGGTTATTTGTTAAAGAAGAAATCTGGTGATTATGATTGTACTGTATCTTATACTTATAAAATGTCTTTAATTGAAATGCATCAAGCTCTAAACAAATCACAAACATTGATTGCTCAGCCAAGATACATGTTTTCTGAGAGAAACATATTTGTAATAGCCACAAATGATAGAGTCAAACAACATCCTTATTACAAATTATGCAATGGTCGTGGTCCAAAATTTATGATGGAAGGTAAAGAATTTGAACCAGAATTATTCGACGATTTCTATGACCTGTTAATACAAATTAATAGTGAGAAAATAATAACTGGTGTGACCATAGATGATGTATTAAATTGTAAAAGTGAAAATTCTATTATGAATCAAATTGTCAATAGTGGAACAAAAGGGTCACAAGCTCATTTAGATTTGTTTAACAAAAATTTATTATCACCAATTACATTTGACGATGCATTTGCAGGTATGAAAACACAATATGATAGATGTGTGACTTCAGCCAAGAATCTAAGTAATAGTGGTAGAGCTCAATTTGTTTTGTTGCAAGCTATAGGTGATACTGTTGTGTTAAATGGTCATTTGTATCTCAATAAAATTTGTGTAGCCAACTATTTAACAAATAGTTTAATGTATACAATGTTGTTTACAGAAGCATCTTTAGAATTGGCTATAGAAGCTTTAGAAAATTTATGAAACTGTGAATGTATAAATTGTAAATAAATAGCAAAATTTGTAAATAAATATGAAATTTGTAAATAAATTAAATATTGTAAATTGTACATAATTATTGTTAAATTATAAATCGTGTAAAACATATTTTAAATGTGTTTCTAAGCATAAAATATAACAAATTATAGTGTATAGTTGTTGTAATAAAACACAAAACCTGATTATGATTGATTTATTCTAAGAACATATAACTACATAATTCCTGGAAATTAATTATACACAAAGCGGGTGAGTTTTATTTTCCTAGAAGTGAGAGCTGTTTCTATAGAAAATTGATTACATAATACCTGATAATATGATTTTTATATCATTGGAATGTGTATAATACATAATAATATGATTTTTATATCATTGGAATGTGTATAATACATGATAATATGATTTTTATATCATTGGAATGTGTATAATACATGATAATATGATTTTTATATCATTGGAATGTGTATAATACATCATAATAATTTTAACAAAACTGGTTATAACTGGTTATTTCTTAGAAACATGGAAAATAATCTGATTTTTATATCATCGGAATGTGTACAATATTAATCTAAAAAAAAAATTAATCCAATATAAATGTATTACCTTCGTCAAGTCTTATCTCTCCTTTTCCTGAAACCATGTTTTCATATTGTGGATGTTCAATTACTCTGTCATGTGGACCATATATGATTTTCAATTTTGACACAGATGCGCCTTCATCTACAAATCTATCTGAACTACATGGTATTCTATCTTCAACATCGGTTATAGGAGAAAACAAACTAAAACATTTGTATGGATATTCCAATATGGTTTTTTGTTGAGTTTTTGTTATCTTCATACTTATTGGTGAGCATTGTGTTCTGTTATCATTAGGATCTATATTAGTGACTCTGGTTTTAGATTCATCACCACAATCACAATAATAATCATCCTCAGTAAATCTAGTCTTAACATCTGGGTGTGCTCCATAAATTTCTTTTGAACAAAAATTTCTGATTGGATGAAATCTATTATGTGGATGCTCTATGTATTTATTGTTTCTCATGTCTCGACCATCAAATTTACATGTGAATCTATAAGATTTATCAGGTAAAAGTTCATCAGTATTTGTAACGATTGTCGTGTATGGAGACACGGCTTCATTATTTAAATTATCCCACAAAACATTTTTGATATCATATATATTATTGTTGTTGCATGCTACTATATCGTTACCTAAATCACCACCAAATAATTGTGGAAACTTTGAATGACAAACTACTGAATTTACAGTCATCACAGCAACAGTAGTGTCGGTATTGCATTGTGGTCGTGAACCAACAGTGCAGTAAGCACCAGGTTTTAGAAGAACATCTTTAAAGATAATACTCTCATCATCATTAACTTCCAACAATTGTGCTTTACTATTCATACATAATTTAACACATTGTTCTTGTGTTCCATGAGCACCTAAATATACTGCATTTTCACCACATTGATTAGTTTTAGATAATTCTATGTTATTAGTTGTTAAAATTACTGATGGTATATTATTTATACCACTACCATTGACTAAATCTTTTAATTTGTTATTTGCTAGCTTTAATTTAATTTTTTCATCATCATCGTTTGTAGTCTTAAATGAGTAATAATAGAAGACAATAATTATTATAATAATCAAGACTATCAGTAGTATTGAAATTATATATTTGGTATTCATAATGGGTACAGAAACGACTGTTGAACATTCTGTTCTATATGGGATTGCAAAACAATGTAAATATATTGGCAATATTAATTTGCAAGATGTTGATATTCCAACACTACGAGATTTAGTTTATAAAGAAAACACACTTCGCATGAAAGAAATACCAATTTTAATGTCAAAAGCAGCTGTTAAAATGGTCACTAAAATAGTTATCGACAAAGTACCAGTATTGAAGAAATATATCCAACCAGATCTAATTGCTGTGCAAATAGAACCTGATGAACAACTATGGTTATTATCAACAAGTAATAACAAATCACAATCAAACAATATTTATAAAATGGTTATTTTAAATATTGCTAAAAATGCTTTGTCTGGTTCTATTAAAGAGTTACAAACTTTAGTTAATGATAATATGTCTAAAATGATTCCAGAATTAAATCTGAATATAAATCCAGTTCCTAAACCGAAGTTAAACACTACTCCTACGCCATCATATGATTTCGGTACTGTAGAACATATGAAAGATCAAAACAAAAGAAATATAACTAATTCAAGACAAACATCAAGATCCGATTTGTTAAATAAATTCAGAGAAGCTTCGATATCTAACCCAACAATTATTGATCCATCTACAGCAATATTTGGTCCAACAGCTTCTACACCTGTAAGATGTAATTTAACGTTTGATCCAGTACGTGGTTTTATAGAACCTGATGAAAACGATGAAAAAACAGATGGTCTAGATAATGATACGATTGTTAGTTCACCAGTCATAGATGAGAAAATTATAGATCATGATGAACAAACAAATATTACAAGTAATGACAATGAATTTATGACTACTGAACCAATCGAAGATGTTGAGATGCAAGAACCTAATGTTCTAAATGACGTTAAAGAACATAATGATTCTGAATCCGAAACCATGAATGCTGAAACTCACTATCATGATTATAAATCAAATCACTCAATATCTAGTGAATTGGAAAATTCACATAATACACTCGATGGTGATGATTATACAAATGATTCAAACAGTGATGATGGTTCTATAAACAATGATGTTAGTTTAGATCGTAAATCAACAATCAGTGAATCATCTATACCAGAAGTAATCAATCATGATGACAATAATGATGAAGGTGACGATTATAATGATTATAACGATTTCAATAATACAACTAATAAAAAACAAGTAGTTAATATAATTGATGATCGTATAATATCAGGACCGTCAAAATCAAAACTAGCACCGATTGATGTATCAAGAAAATTTGATCAAAACCACACATCATGGCTCGATTCTGTATACAGTGATGATGAACTAGAGACATCTTCTGATAAAAGAACATTAGAAATAGTGAATTTCGATGACGATGGTGCTATAATTGATGCTCGTAAAAACAAAAATGCAGAGCTTATGAAGCCAATAAATCTTTCAGAGTTAAATTAAATTTATTTTTAACAACAATATACATTATAACAATAACGTGTGCTATAATCTTGTTGATATTTCCATTGGACCCATGTATTATAATTCTGAACCCATGCATTATATTTATCCATATCGTAACCATATATTGTATTAGTAAACGGATCACGAAAGATCAATATATTAATTGGTGTATTTTGTGTAGGTGGTAGGATATTTGTGTTTTGTGTTAGTATAGGTGTTTGCACAGATATGGTTGCATTAGGTGTGTGTGTATCTGTAAATAAAATATGTGGTTCAATTGTGGTTGTAGTTTTTGTAGTCAATTCAGTTGTTGTTTTTTTAGTTGTCGGTTTATGAGTTGTGGTAGTAGTCAGTTTTGTAGTTGTGATTATTGGTTTTGCAGTTGTCGGTTTCTCAGTTATGATTGCTGGTTTTGTAGTCGTCGTTTTATTAATTATTATTGGTTGTTTTGTTATCAATTGTTTAGTTGTTATAATCGGTTTTTTAGTCATTGGTACCTTAGCTTTATTCGTAATATTTGGTGTTTGTTTAGTTGTGATTATTGGTGGTTGCTTAGTTATCAATATTGGTCCATCTGGAAACCCATTTGGTGATATAATGTTTTTAGTTGGAACAATAGGGTTCTCTGGTTTTTTAGTAATAGGTTTTACTTGTTTTGTCACTTTTTTAGTTGTTGGTTTCTTAGTAGTTGTCTTTGTGGTGATTGGTTTTTTAGTTGGTTTCTTAGTGGTCGGTTTTTTAGTAGTTGATTTACTAGTTGATTTATTGGTAGTCGATTCACTAGTAGTTTGTTTTTTAGTGGTTTTTTGTGTAGTTAATAACGGTTTTTGTGTAGATTTTTGTGTAATTAATATTGGTTTTTGTGTAATTAATATTGGTTTTTGTGTAGTTAATATTGGTTTTTGTGTAGTTAAAATTGTTTTTTGTGTAGTTAAAATTGGTTTTTGTGTAATTGTTTTTTGTGTAATTAATATTGGTGTTTGTGTGCTCAATTTAGATGTGATGGTTATGTTTAAAGGTTTATTGGAAATGGGTGTTGGAATAAAGTTTGGTTTTGTTATAATTTCTGATGATATGTTTGTTATGTTTTTAGTTACAAATATTGGAATCCTTGTTGTGTTAAATAAATATTTAGTGACATTAATAACCTCTTCATTTATAGACACATTAGTTTTATTGAAATGTGGTGTTTTAGTAATCGATTTATGTATACTAGATGTTACATTATTAGTTGTAGTATAAATCGGTTTCTTTGAAGTATTATGTGGTATGATGTTTCTGAAATAAAATTATGTTTGATATAAAATACAAATAATGTGTTTTAGAACAAACCTCATTGTAACAAATGGCATATCTTTCATAAATGATGCTTTCATTATTCTATCAGTTTTATTTGTATAAATGATTGGTGGCATAATCATGTGTGGTAAATCATCGATTGGTTTAACTGAATCATTTTTCGTTTGTGTTGGAATAAGCATTACTGCTAATGGTGTACCAATAATCACAATTACAAAACTAACAATTATACCTATACATATTTTATATTTAGAAAATGTATTTAACTTTTCATTACTATCATTATATTGTGATGATTTCATAGACAATGATGTGTATGTATAATCGTTCATGATTAAAAATAAATATTTAACTATATTAGTGTGGATAAATTAAATCTACATATTCATTATTAAAATACGAGAATCATTATTTGCTGTGTTTTCGTCAAGATCGATATCATGATGAGGTCTAATGAGAATATACATTACATATAAACACGATACTGTTATTGCTGACAACATTAAAAGAATCAAAAACGCTACTATAGCTTTATATGTTTTATAATTGATACATCGAAATATTGTTCCGTCAAAATGATAATCTGTAATATATTTTTTGCAACAATTTGGTTCTGTGTCATATTGTGTCGAATCAATAGATAACGTTGTATAATTTGTATTATCCATATTTTGAATACTACTTATATTTAATAAACGAAAATGGTAAAATAAACGAAAATGACAAATTAAGAGTTTTGATTTTTTAAAATTAATTTATTGAAAATTATATACATTACACTGATATAAAACTTGTACACATTCAAGGTTATTATATTTTTTACAATTATATAAAAATCATATTACAAGGTTATTATATTTTACAATTACACAAAAATCACATAAAAATCATATAAGGTTTAACATTATTTTAAATTATACACATTCCAATGATATAAAAATCATATAAGATTCGATTATACACATTCCAATGATATAAAAATCATACAATGTTTGACATTATTTCAAATTGTACACATTCCAATGATATAAAAATTATCAAGGTCGTTCAAAGTCATTTCAAGGTCGTTCAAGGTCATTCAATGACATATAATACTTGGTTGTTAAAATTTTTATATGATTTTTATTAAAAATAAAATTGGTTGTTAAAATTTTTATATGATTTTTATTAAAAATAAAATTGGTTGTTAAAATTTTTATATGATTTTTATTAAAAATAAAATTGTAATTGGTTGCTAAAAATTTTATATGATTTTTACAAAAATAAAAATTTATTGATTATAGAAATATATACATTGTTCACAGACAAAATTGGTTATATGATCTTCGACTACTAAATCTTCATATCCTAATTTATACACATTCAAGTGTGCAGACTCCGATAATAACATAGTTTCTTCAACAATCATTTTCCAAATATTTACAAATTTAGGTAATAAATGATTATCTGGCATATTTTTGTACATATTAATTAACCATAATGGATGCTCAAACTCAGCTTTAGTTGGTGACACAATTACAAATGACAAATTTGATGTGTTTTTAGCTTTCAATAATTGTGAATACATACACAATTGTAATAACATGTATAATAAACCATGTATTCCTTTATAATCAATTTCATTGTCACGCTCAATTAATCTATTATTATATCTATTAAAATAAGTTGGTCTCATATCTATTAAAATCAGACATTTACGATTACCAAGCTCACTGTTTGCAACTTCAGCAGCATATTTTTTCAGATAATTGAATTCGTTGTCAACATCAAAATTCACTGGATCATTAATGAATCTACCCATAATCTGATGTACTTCAGGAAACATTCGAAGACAGTATATTCCATGTTCATACACTAAAAATGGATTTATTCTTAACATTTGATCTTCCAAAAATGCTTTTGCTTGAGCATGAGGTTGATCCACTTTATGCAAGAAATATAAATATGAATCTTCAAAATTATGTCCTGAAACATTAGCAAACTCGTAATTCTTGCGTAAAGCATTTAACATGTAGGTTTTTCCAGTGCTAGCAGCACCCATTAATGACACAGTTCTTTCCATGATAAATATTAATATTTACTATACTATATTCAGTTGGATATTATGTTATTAGATTTATGTTGTTCAGCGATGACTTTGTTAAAGTTTGTTTTATTACTGTTGGTTGTTAATTGTTTCTTTATATATATATCTGGCTCCCTACCATTTCTTCTTGCTCCATCAGAGATAACTTTATGTAAACAAAAATAGTCGTGCAATAAATTATCAACCATATATGGTGTTAAATGAGCTGTAGTAGCTGATGGAACTACGGTTCTCATAGCATCATAATACACAGCATTTTTCTCACAATCTTTCAATTTTTCAGTTATTGTTTTTGCAGTAAGTGTAGTCATTGTTGGTTCAGGTATTGTGTTTCGATATTTCACATTACATACTAATGCATCAGTGTGATGATGTGAACCAGGAACTGTTTGAAATACCAATGTTGTCGATGCCAAAGCACTCAAACGATGTCGAAATGATGAATGCAAATCAAAATTCGCATTAAAATGATTTTTAATACACGATTTTGCTATTTGATTAGTCGGATCCAACATATATGTTCTTAAAAAGTTCGATTGTGCAAAAGCATTCAAAAATGGTAATATATCCATGATAGTAACTTCGCTTGCTGTGACTTGACAAAATTGATTGATATAATCTTTCATAG
>CALYMW010000373.1:0-79607 GCA_944588485.1 Phosphuga atrata | reverse complement strand
TTGTCTGTCTAGTCTTGTCTGTCTAGTCTTGTCTGTCTAGTCTTGTCTGTCTAGTCTTGTCTGTCTAGTCTTGTCTGTCTAGTCTTGTCTGTCTAGTCTTGTCTGTCTAGTCTTGTCTGTCTAGTCTTGTCTGTCTAGTCTTGTCTGTCTAGTCTTGTCTGTCTAGTCTTGTCTGTCTAGTCTTGTCTGTCTAGTCTTGTCTGTCTAGTCTTGTCTGTCTAGTCTTGTCTGTCTAGTCTTGTCTGTCTAGTCTTGTCTGTCTAGTCTTGTCTGTCTAGTCTTGTCTGTCTAGTCTTGTCTGTCTAGTCTTGTCTGTCTAGTCTTGTCTGTCTAGTCTTGTCTGTCTAGTCTTGTCTGTCTAGTCTTGTCTGTCTAGTCTTGTCTGTCTAGTCTTGTCTGTCTAGTCTTGTCTGTCTAGTCTTGTCTGTCTAGTCTTGTCTGTCTAGTCTTGTCTGTCTAGTCTTGTCTGTCTAGTCTTGTCTGTCTAGTCTTGTCTGTCTAGTCTTGTCTGTCTAGTCTTGTCTGTCTAGTCTTGTCTGTCTAGTCTTGTCTGTCTAGTCTTGTCTGTCTAGTCTTGTCTGTCTAGTCTTGTCTGTCTAGTCTTGTCTGTCTAGTCTTGTCTGTCTAGTCTTGTCTGTCTAGTCTTGTCTGTCTAGTCTTGTCTGTCTAGTCTTGTCTGTCTAGTCTTGTCTGTCTAGTCTTGTCTGTCTAGTCTTGTCTGTCTAGTCTTGTCTGTCTAGTCTTGTCTGCTCTAGTCTTGTCTGTCTAGTCTTGTCTGTCTAGTCTTTGTCTGTCTAGTCTTGTCTGTCTAGTCTTGTCTGTCTAGTCTTGTCTGTCTAGTCTTGTCTGTCTAGTCTTGTCTGTCTAGTCTTGTCTGTCTAGTCTTGTCTGTCTAGTCTTGTCTGTCTAGTCTTGTCTGTCTAGTCTTGTCTGTCTAGTCTTGTCTGTCTAGTCTTGTCTGTCTAGTCTTGTCTGTCTAGTCTTGTCTGTCTAGTCTTGTCTGTCTAGTCTTGTCTGTCTAGTCTTGTCTGTCTAGTCTTGTCTGTCTAGTCTTGTCTGTCTAGTCTTGTCTGTCTAGTCTTGTCTGTCTAGTCTTGTCTGTCTAGTCTTGTCTGTCTAGTCTTGTCTGTCTAGTCTTGTCTGTCTAGTCTTGTCTGTCTAGTCTTGTCTGTCTAGTCTTGTCTGTCTAGTCTTGTCTGTCTAGTCTTGTCTGTCTAGTCTTGTCTGTCTAGTCTTGTCTGTCTAGTCTTGTCTGTCTAGTCTTGTCTGTCTAGTCTTGTCTGTCTAGTCTTGTCTGTCTAGTCTTGTCTGTCTAGTCTTGTCTGTCTAGTCTTGTCTGTCTAGTCTTGTCTGTCTAGTCTTGTCTGTCTAGTCTTGTCTGTCTAGTCTTGTCTGTCTAGTCTTGTCTGTCTAGTCTTGTCTGTCTAGTCTTGTCTGTCTAGTCTTGTCTGTCTAGTCTTGTCTGTCTAGTCTTGTCTGTCTAGTCTTGTCTGTCTAGTCTTGTCTGTCTAGTCTTGTCTGTCTAGTCTTGTCTGTCTAGTCTTGTCTGTCTAGTCTTGTCTGTCTAGTCTTGTCTGTCTAGTCTTGTCTGTCTAGTCTTGTCTGTCTAGTCTTGTCTGTCTAGTCTTGTCTGTCTAGTCTTGTCTGTCTAGTCTTGTCTGTCTAGTCTTGTCTGTCTAGTCTTGTCTGTCTAGTCTTGTCTGTCTAGTCTTGTCTGTCTAGTCTTGTCTGTCTAGTCTTGTCTGTCTAGTCTTGTCTGTCTAGTCTTGTCTGTCTAGTCTTGTCTGTCTAGTCTTGTCTGTCTAGTCTTGTCTGTCTAGTCTTGTCTGTCTAGTCTTGTCTGTCTAGTCTTGTCTGTCTAGTCTTGTCTGTCTAGTCTTGTCTGTCTAGTCTTGTCTGTCTAGTCTTGTCTGTCTAGTCTTGTCTGTCTAGTCTTGTCTGTCTAGTCTTGTCTGTCTAGTCTTGTCTGTCTAGTCTTGTCTGTCTAGTCTTGTCTGTCTAGTCTTGTCTGTCTAGTCTTGTCTGTCTAGTCTTGTCTGTCTAGTCTTGTCTGTCTAGTCTTGTCTGTCTAGTCTTGTCTGTCTAGTCTTGTCTGTCTAGTCTTGTCTGTCTAGTCTTGTCTGTCTAGTCTTGTCTGTCTAGTCTTGTCTGTCTAGTCTTGTCTGTCTAGTCTTGTCTGTCTAGTCTTGTCTGTCTAGTCTTGTCTGTCTAGTCTTGTCTGTCTAGTCTTGTCTGTCTAGTCTTGTCTGTCTAGTCTTGTCTGTCTAGTCTTGTCTGTCTAGTCTTGTCTGTCTAGTCTTGTCTGTCTAGTCTTGTCTGTCTAGTCTTGTCTGTCTAGTCTTGTCTGTCTAGTCTTGTCTGTCTAGTCTTGTCTGTCTAGTCTTGTCTGTCTAGTCTTGTCTGTCTAGTCTTGTCTGTCTAGTCTTGTCTGTCTAGTCTTGTCTGTCTAGTCTTGTCTGTCTAGTCTTGTCTGTCTAGTCTTGTCTGTCTAGTCTTGTCTGTCTAGTCTTGTCTGTCTAGTCTTGTCTGTCTAGTCTTGTCTGTCTAGTCTTGTCTGTCTAGTCTTGTCTGTCTAGTCTTGTCTGTCTAGTCTTGTCTGTCTAGTCTTGTCTGTCTAGTCTTGTCTGTCTAGTCTTGTCTGTCTAGTCTTGTCTGTCTAGTCTTGTCTGTCTAGTCTTGTCTGTCTAGTCTTGTCTGTCTAGTCTTGTCTGTCTAGTCTTGTCTGTCTAGTCTTGTCTGTCTAGTCTTGTCTGTCTAGTCTTGTCTGTCTAGTCTTGTCTGTCTAGTCTTGTCTGTCTAGTCTTGTCTGTCTAGTCTTGTCTGTCTAGTCTTGTCTGTCTAGTCTTGTCTGTCTAGTCTTGTCTGTCTAGTCTTGTCTGTCTAGTCTTGTCTGTCTAGTCTTGTCTGTCTAGTCTTGTCTGTCTAGTCTTGTCTGTCTAGTCTTGTCTGTCTAGTCTTGTCTGTCTAGTCTTGTCTGTCTAGTCTTGTCTGTCTAGTCTTGTCTGTCTAGTCTTGTCTGTCTAGTCTTGTCTGTCTAGTCTTGTCTGTCTAGTCTTGTCTGTCTAGTCTTGTCTGTCTAGTCTTGTCTGTCTAGTCTTGTCTGTCTAGTCTTGTCTGTCTAGTCTTGTCTGTCTAGTCTTGTCTGTCTAGTCTTGTCTGTCTAGTCTTGTCTGTCTAGTCTTGTCTGTCTAGTCTTGTCTGTCTAGTCTTGTCTGTCTAGTCTTGTCTGTCTAGTCTTGTCTGTCTAGTCTTGTCTGTCTAGTCTTGTCTGTCTAGTCTTGTCTGTCTAGTCTTGTCTGTCTAGTCTTGTCTGTCTAGTCTTGTCTGTCTAGTCTTGTCTGTCTAGTCTTGTCTGTCTAGTCTTGTCTGTCTAGTCTTGTCTGTCTAGTCTTGTCTGTCTAGTCTTGTCTGTCTAGTCTTGTCTGTCTAGTCTTGTCTGTCTAGTCTTGTCTGTCTAGTCTTGTCTGTCTAGTCTTGTCTGTCTAGTCTTGTCTGTCTAGTCTTGTCTGTCTAGTCTTGTCTGTCTAGTCTTGTCTGTCTAGTCTTGTCTGTCTAGTCTTGTCTGTCTAGTCTTGTCTGTCTAGTCTTGTCTGTCTAGTCTTGTCTGTCTAGTCTTGTCTGTCTAGTCTTGTCTGTCTAGTCTTGTCTGTCTAGTCTTGTCTGTCTAGTCTTGTCTGTCTAGTCTTGTCTGTCTAGTCTTGTCTGTCTAGTCTTGTCTGTCTAGTCTTGTCTGTCTAGTCTTGTCTGTCTAGTCTTGTCTGTCTAGTCTTGTCTGTCTAGTCTTGTCTGTCTAGTCTTGTCTGTCTAGTCTTGTCTGTCTAGTCTTGTCTGTCTAGTCTTGTCTGTCTAGTCTTGTCTGTCTAGTCTTGTCTGTCTAGTCTTGTCTGTCTAGTCTTGTCTGTCTAGTCTTGTCTGTCTAGTCTTGTCTGTCTAGTCTTGTCTGTCTAGTCTTGTCTGTCTAGTCTTGTCTGTCTAGTCTTGTCTGTCTAGTCTTGTCTGTCTAGTCTTGTCTGTCTAGTCTTGTCTGTCTAGTCTTGTCTGTCTAGTCTTGTCTGTCTAGTCTTGTCTGTCTAGTCTTGTCTGTCTAGTCTTGTCTGTCTAGTCTTGTCTGTCTAGTCTTGTCTGTCTAGTCTTGTCTGTCTAGTCTTGTCTGTCTAGTCTTGTCTGTCTAGTCTTGTCTGTCTAGTCTTGTCTGTCTAGTCTTGTCTGTCTAGTCTTGTCTGTCTAGTCTTGTCTGTCTAGTCTTGTCTGTCTAGTCTTGTCTGTCTAGTCTTGTCTGTCTAGTCTTGTCTGTCTAGTCTTGTCTGTCTAGTCTTGTCTGTCTAGTCTTGTCTGTCTAGTCTTGTCTGTCTAGTCTTGTCTGTCTAGTCTTGTCTGTCTAGTCTTGTCTGTCTAGTCTTGTCTGTCTAGTCTTGTCTGTCTAGTCTTGTCTGTCTAGTCTTGTCTGTCTAGTCTTGTCTGTCTAGTCTTGTCTGTCTAGTCTTGTCTGTCTAGTCTTGTCTGTCTAGTCTTGTCTGTCTAGTCTTGTCTGTCTAGTCTTGTCTGTCTAGTCTTGTCTGTCTAGTCTTGTCTGTCTAGTCTTGTCTGTCTAGTCTTGTCTGTCTAGTCTTGTCTGTCTAGTCTTGTCTGTCTATCTTGTCTGTCTAGTCTTGTCTGTCTAGTCTTGTCTGTCTAGTCTTGTCTGTCTAGTCTTGTCTGTCTAGTCTTGTCTGTCTAGTCTTGTCTGTCTAGTCTTGTCTGTCTAGTCTTGTCTGTCTAGTCTTGTCTGTCTAGTCTTGTCTGTCTAGTCTTGTCTGTCTAGTCTTGTCTGTCTAGTCTTGTCTGTCTAGTCTTGTCTGTCTAGTCTTGTCTGTCTAGTCTTGTCTGTCTAGTCTTGTCTGTCTAGTCTTGTCTGTCTAGTCTTGTCTGTCTAGTCTTGTCTGTCTAGTCTTGTCTGTCTAGTCTTGTCTGTCTAGTCTTGTCTGTCTAGTCTTGTCTGTCTAGTCTTGTCTGTCTAGTCTTGTCTGTCTAGTCTTGTCTGTCTAGTCTTGTCTGTCTAGTCTTGTCTGTCTAGTCTTGTCTGTCTAGTCTTGTCTGTCTAGTCTTGTCTGTCTAGTCTTGTCTGTCTAGTCTTGTCTGTCTAGTCTTGTCTGTCTAGTCTTGTCTGTCTAGTCTTGTCTGTCTAGTCTTGTCTGTCTAGTCTTGTCTGTCTAGTCTTGTCTGTCTAGTCTTGTCTGTCTAGTCTTGTCTGTCTAGTCTTGTCTGTCTAGTCTTGTCTGTCTAGTCTTGTCTGTCTAGTCTTGTCTGTCTAGTCTTGTCTGTCTAGTCTTGTCTGTCTAGTCTTGTCTGTCTAGTCTTGTCTGTCTAGTCTTGTCTGTCTAGTCTTGTCTGTCTAGTCTTGTCTGTCTAGTCTTGTCTGTCTAGTCTTGTCTGTCTAGTCTTGTCTGTCTAGTCTTGTCTGTCTAGTCTTGTCTGTCTAGTCTTGTCTGTCTAGTCTTGTCTGTCTAGTCTTGTCTGTCTAGTCTTGTCTGTCTAGTCTTGTCTGTCTAGTCTTGTCTGTCTAGTCTTGTCTGTCTAGTCTTGTCTGTCTAGTCTTGTCTGTCTAGTCTTGTCTGTCTAGTCTTGTCTGTCTAGTCTTGTCTGTCTAGTCTTGTCTGTCTAGTCTTGTCTGTCTAGTCTTGTCTGTCTAGTCTTGTCTGTCTAGTCTTGTCTGTCTAGTCTTGTCTGTCTAGTCTTGTCTGTCTAGTCTTGTCTGTCTAGTCTTGTCTGTCTAGTCTTGTCTGTCTAGTCTTGTCTGTCTAGTCTTGTCTGTCTAGTCTTGTCTGTCTAGTCTTGTCTGTCTAGTCTTGTCTGTCTAGTCTTGTCTGTCTAGTCTTGTCTGTCTAGTCTTGTCTGTCTAGTCTTGTCTGTCTAGTCTTGTCTGTCTAGTCTTGTCTGTCTAGTCTTGTCTGTCTAGTCTTGTCTGTCTAGTCTTGTCTGTCTAGTCTTGTCTGTCTAGTCTTGTCTGTCTAGTCTTGTCTGTCTAGTCTTGTCTGTCTAGTCTTGTCTGTCTAGTCTTGTCTGTCTAGTCTTGTCTGTCTAGTCTTGTCTGTCTAGTCTTGTCTGTCTAGTCTTGTCTGTCTAGTCTTGTCTGTCTAGTCTTGTCTGTCTAGTCTTGTCTGTCTAGTCTTGTCTGTCTAGTCTTGTCTGTCTAGTCTTGTCTGTCTAGTCTTGTCTGTCTAGTCTTGTCTGTCTAGTCTTGTCTGTCTAGTCTTGTCTGTCTAGTCTTGTCTGTCTAGTCTTGTCTGTCTAGTCTTGTCTGTCTAGTCTTGTCTGTCTAGTCTTGTCTGTCTAGTCTTGTCTGTCTAGTCTTGTCTGTCTAGTCTTGTCTGTCTAGTCTTGTCTGTCTAGTCTTGTCTGTCTAGTCTTGTCTGTCTAGTCTTGTCTGTCTAGTCTTGTCTGTCTAGTCTTGTCTGTCTAGTCTTGTCTGTCTAGTCTTGTCTGTCTAGTCTTGTCTGTCTAGTCTTGTCTGTCTAGTCTTGTCTGTCTAGTCTTGTCTGTCTAGTCTTGTCTGTCTAGTCTTGTCTGTCTAGTCTTGTCTGTCTAGTCTTGTCTGTCTAGTCTTGTCTGTCTAGTCTTGTCTGTCTAGTCTTGTCTGTCTAGTCTTGTCTGTCTAGTCTTGTCTGTCTAGTCTTGTCTGTCTAGTCTTGTCTGTCTAGTCTTGTCTGTCTAGTCTTGTCTGTCTAGTCTTGTCTGTCTAGTCTTGTCTGTCTAGTCTTGTCTGTCTAGTCTTGTCTGTCTAGTCTTGTCTGTCTAGTCTTGTCTGTCTAGTCTTGTCTGTCTAGTCTTGTCTGTCTAGTCTTGTCTGTCTAGTCTTGTCTGTCTAGTCTTGTCTGTCTAGTCTTGTCTGTCTAGTCTTGTCTGTCTAGTCTTGTCTGTCTAGTCTTGTCTGTCTAGTCTTGTCTGTCTAGTCTTGTCTGTCTAGTCTTGTCTGTCTAGTCTTGTCTGTCTAGTCTTGTCTGTCTAGTCTTGTCTGTCTAGTCTTGTCTGTCTAGTCTTGTCTGTCTAGTCTTGTCTGTCTAGTCTTGTCTGTCTAGTCTTGTCTGTCTAGTCTTGTCTGTCTAGTCTTGTCTGTCTAGTCTTGTCTGTCTAGTCTTGTCTGTCTAGTCTTGTCTGTCTAGTCTTGTCTGTCTAGTCTTGTCTGTCTAGTCTTGTCTGTCTAGTCTTGTCTGTCTAGTCTTGTCTGTCTAGTCTTGTCTGTCTAGTCTTGTCTGTCTAGTCTTGTCTGTCTAGTCTTGTCTGTCTAGTCTTGTCTGTCTAGTCTTGTCTGTCTAGTCTTGTCTGTCTAGTCTTGTCTGTCTAGTCTTGTCTGTCTAGTCTTGTCTGTCTAGTCTTGTCTGTCTAGTCTTGTCTGTCTAGTCTTGTCTGTCTAGTCTTGTCTGTCTAGTCTTGTCTGTCTAGTCTTGTCTGTCTAGTCTTGTCTGTCTAGTCTTGTCTGTCTAGTCTTGTCTGTCTAGTCTTGTCTGTCTAGTCTTGTCTGTCTAGTCTTGTCTGTCTAGTCTTGTCTGTCTAGTCTTGTCTGTCTAGTCTTGTCTGTCTAGTCTTGTCTGTCTAGTCTTGTCTGTCTAGTCTTGTCTGTCTAGTCTTGTCTGTCTAGTCTTGTCTGTCTAGTCTTGTCTGTCTAGTCTTGTCTGTCTAGTCTTGTCTGTCTAGTCTTGTCTGTCTAGTCTTGTCTGTCTAGTCTTGTCTGTCTAGTCTTGTCTGTCTAGTCTTGTCTGTCTAGTCTTGTCTGTCTAGTCTTGTCTGTCTAGTCTTGTCTGTCTAGTCTTGTCTGTCTAGTCTTGTCTGTCTAGTCTTGTCTGTCTAGTCTTGTCTGTCTAGTCTTGTCTGTCTAGTCTTGTCTGTCTAGTCTTGTCTGTCTAGTCTTGTCTGTCTAGTCTTGTCTGTCTAGTCTTGTCTGTCTAGTCTTGTCTGTCTAGTCTTGTCTGTCTAGTCTTGTCTGTCTAGTCTTGTCTGTCTAGTCTTGTCTGTCTAGTCTTGTCTGTCTAGTCTTGTCTGTCTAGTCTTGTCTGTCTAGTCTTGTCTGTCTAGTCTTGTCTGTCTAGTCTTGTCTGTCTAGTCTTGTCTGTCTAGTCTTGTCTGTCTAGTCTTGTCTGTCTAGTCTTGTCTGTCTAGTCTTGTCTGTCTAGTCTTGTCTGTCTAGTCTTGTCTGTCTAGTCTTGTCTGTCTAGTCTTGTCTGTCTAGTCTTGTCTGTCTAGTCTTGTCTGTCTAGTCTTGTCTGTCTAGTCTTGTCTGTCTAGTCTTGTCTGTCTAGTCTTGTCTGTCTAGTCTTGTCTGTCTAGTCTTGTCTGTCTAGTCTTGTCTGTCTAGTCTTGTCTGTCTAGTCTTGTCTGTCTAGTCTTGTCTGTCTAGTCTTGTCTGTCTAGTCTTGTCTGTCTAGTCTTGTCTGTCTAGTCTTGTCTGTCTAGTCTTGTCTGTCTAGTCTTGTCTGTCTAGTCTTGTCTGTCTAGTCTTGTCTGTCTAGTCTTGTCTGTCTAGTCTTGTCTGTCTAGTCTTGTCTGTCTAGTCTTGTCTGTCTAGTCTTGTCTGTCTAGTCTTGTCTGTCTAGTCTTGTCTGTCTAGTCTTGTCTGTCTAGTCTTGTCTGTCTAGTCTTGTCTGTCTAGTCTTGTCTGTCTAGTCTTGTCTGTCTAGTCTTGTCTGTCTAGTCTTGTCTGTCTAGTCTTGTCTGTCTAGTCTTGTCTGTCTAGTCTTGTCTGTCTAGTCTTGTCTGTCTAGTCTTGTCTGTCTAGTCTTGTCTGTCTAGTCTTGTCTGTCTAGTCTTGTCTGTCTAGTCTTGTCTGTCTAGTCTTGTCTGTCTAGTCTTGTCTGTCTTGTCTTGTCTGTCTAGTCTTGTCTGTCTAGTCTTGTCTGTCTAGTCTTGTCTGTCTAGTCTTGTCTGTCTAGTCTTGTCTGTCTAGTCTTGTCTGTCTAGTCTTGTCTGTCTAGTCTTGTCTGTCTAGTCTTGTCTGTCTGTCTAGTTGTCTGTCTAGTCTTGTCTGTCTAGTCTTGTCTGTCTAGTCTTGTCTGTCTAGTCTTGTCTGTCTAGTCTTGTCTGTCTAGTCTTGTCTGTCTAGTCTTGTCTGTCTAGTCTTGTCTGTCTAGTCTTGTCTGTCTAGTCTTGTCTGTCTAGTCTTGTCTGTCTAGTCTTGTCTGTCTAGTCTTGTCTGTCTAGTCTTGTCTGTCTAGTCTTGTCTGTCTAGTCTTGTCTGTCTAGTCTTGTCTGTCTAGTCTTGTCTGTCTAGTCTTGTCTGTCTAGTCTTGTCTGTCTAGTCTTGTCTGTCTAGTCTTGTCTGTCTAGTCTTGTCTGTCTAGTCTTGTCTGTCTAGTCTTGTCTGTCTAGTCTTGTCTGTCTAGTCTTGTCTGTCTAGTCTTGTCTGTCTAGTCTTGTCTGTCTAGTCTTGTCTGTCTAGTCTTGTCTGTCTAGTCTTGTCTGTCTAGTCTTGTCTGTCTAGTCTTGTCTGTCTAGTCTTGTCTGTCTAGTCTTGTCTGTCTAGTCTTGTCTGTCTAGTCTTGTCTGTCTAGTCTTGTCTGTCTAGTCTTGTCTGTCTAGTCTTGTCTGTCTAGTCTTGTCTGTCTAGTCTTGTCTGTCTAGTCTTGTCTGTCTAGTCTTGTCTGTCTAGTCTTGTCTGTCTAGTCTTGTCTGTCTAGTCTTGTCTGTCTAGTCTTGTCTGTCTAGTCTTGTCTGTCTAGTCTTGTCTGTCTAGTCTTGTCTGTCTAGTCTTGTCTGTCTAGTCTTGTCTGTCTAGTCTTGTCTGTCTAGTCTTGTCTGTCTAGTCTTGTCTGTCTAGTCTTGTCTGTCTAGTCTTGTCTGTCTAGTCTTGTCTGTCTAGTCTTGTCTGTCTAGTCTTGTCTGTCTAGTCTTGTCTGTCTAGTCTTGTCTGTCTAGTCTTGTCTGTCTAGTCTTGTCTGTCTAGTCTTGTCTGTCTAGTCTTGTCTGTCTAGTCTTGTCTGTCTAGTCTTGTCTGTCTAGTCTTGTCTGTCTAGTCTTGTCTGTCTAGTCTTGTCTGTCTAGTCTTGTCTGTCTAGTCTTGTCTGTCTAGTCTTGTCTGTCTAGTCTTGTCTGTCTAGTCTTGTCTGTCTAGTCTTGTCTGTCTAGTCTTGTCTGTCTAGTCTTGTCTGTCTAGTCTTGTCTGTCTAGTCTTGTCTGTCTAGTCTTGTCTGTCTAGTCTTGTCTGTCTAGTCTTGTCTGTCTAGTCTTGTCTGTCTAGTCTTGTCTGTCTAGTCTTGTCTGTCTAGTCTTGTCTGTCTAGTCTTGTCTGTCTAGTCTTGTCTGTCTAGTCTTGTCTGTCTAGTCTTGTCTGTCTAGTCTTGTCTGTCTAGTCTTGTCTGTCTAGTCTTGTCTGTCTAGTCTTGTCTGTCTAGTCTTGTCTGTCTAGTCTTGTCTGTCTAGTCTTGTCTGTCTAGTCTTGTCTGTCTAGTCTTGTCTGTCTAGTCTTGTCTGTCTAGTCTTGTCTGTCTAGTCTTGTCTGTCTAGTCTTGTCTGTCTAGTCTTGTCTGTCTAGTCTTGTCTGTCTAGTCTTGTCTGTCTAGTCTTGTCTGTCTAGTCTTGTCTGTCTAGTCTTGTCTGTCTAGTCTTGTCTGTCTAGTCTTGTCTGTCTAGTCTTGTCTGTCTAGTCTTGTCTGTCTAGTCTTGTCTGTCTAGTCTTGTCTGTCTAGTCTTGTCTGTCTAGTCTTGTCTGTCTAGTCTTGTCTGTCTAGTCTTGTCTGTCTAGTCTTGTCTGTCTAGTCTTGTCTGTCTAGTCTTGTCTGTCTAGTCTTGTCTGTCTAGTCTTGTCTGTCTAGTCTTGTCTGTCTAGTCTTGTCTGTCTAGTCTTGTCTGTCTAGTCTTGTCTGTCTAGTCTTGTCTGTCTAGTCTTGTCTGTCTAGTCTTGTCTGTCTAGTCTTGTCTGTCTAGTCTTGTCTGTCTAGTCTTGTCTGTCTAGTCTTGTCTGTCTAGTCTTGTCTGTCTAGTCTTGTCTGTCTAGTCTTGTCTGTCTAGTCTTGTCTGTCTAGTCTTGTCTGTCTAGTCTTGTCTGTCTAGTCTTGTCTGTCTAGTCTTGTCTGTCTAGTCTTGTCTGTCTAGTCTTGTCTGTCTAGTCTTGTCTGTCTAGTCTTGTCTGTCTAGTCTTGTCTGTCTAGTCTTGTCTGTCTAGTCTTGTCTGTCTAGTCTTGTCTGTCTAGTCTTGTCTGTCTAGTCTTGTCTGTCTAGTCTTGTCTGTCTAGTCTTGTCTGTCTAGTCTTGTCTGTCTAGTCTTGTCTGTCTAGTCTTGTCTGTCTAGTCTTGTCTGTCTAGTCTTGTCTGTCTAGTCTTGTCTGTCTAGTCTTGTCTGTCTAGTCTTGTCTGTCTAGTCTTGTCTGTCTAGTCTTGTCTGTCTAGTCTTGTCTGTCTAGTCTTGTCTGTCTAGTCTTGTCTGTCTAGTCTTGTCTGTCTAGTCTTGTCTGTCTAGTCTTGTCTGTCTAGTCTTGTCTGTCTAGTCTTGTCTGTCTAGTCTTGTCTGTCTAGTCTTGTCTGTCTAGTCTTGTCTGTCTAGTCTTGTCTGTCTAGTCTTGTCTGTCTAGTCTTGTCTGTCTAGTCTTGTCTGTCTAGTCTTGTCTGTCTAGTCTTGTCTGTCTAGTCTTGTCTGTCTAGTCTTGTCTGTCTAGTCTTGTCTGTCTAGTCTTGTCTGTCTAGTCTTGTCTGTCTAGTCTTGTCTGTCTAGGTCTTGTCTGTCTAGTCTTGTCTGTCTAGTCTTGTCTGTCTAGTCTTGTCTGTCTAGTCTTGTCTGTCTAGTCTTGTCTGTCTAGTCTTGTCTGTCTAGTCTTGTCTGTCTAGTCTTGTCTGTCTAGTCTTGTCTGTCTAGTCTTGTCTGTCTAGTCTTGTCTGTCTAGTCTTGTCTGTCTAGTCTTGTCTGTCTAGTCTTGTCTGTCTAGTCTTGTCTGTCTAGTCTTGTCTGTCTAGTCTTGTCTGTCTAGTCTTGTCTGTCTAGTCTTGTCTGTCTAGTCTTGTCTGTCTAGTCTTGTCTGTCTAGTCTTGTCTGTCTAGTCTTGTCTGTCTAGTCTTGTCTGTCTAGTCTGTCTAGTCTAGTCTTGTCTGTCTAGTCTTGTCTGTCTAGTCTTGTCTGTCTAGTCTTGTCTGTCTAGTCTTGTCTGTCTAGTCTTGTCTGTCTAGTCTTGTCTGTCTAGTCTTGTCTGTCTAGTCTTGTCTGTCTAGTCTTGTCTGTCTAGTCTTGTCTGTCTAGTCTTGTCTGTCTAGTCTTGTCTGTCTAGTCTTGTCTGTCTAGTCTTGTCTGTCTAGTCTTGTCTGTCTAGTCTTGTCTGTCTAGTCTTGTCTGTCTAGTCTTGTCTGTCTAGTCTTGTCTGTCTAGTCTTGTCTGTCTAGTCTTGTCTGTCTAGTCTTGTCTGTCTAGTCTTGTCTGTCTAGTCTTGTCTGTCTAGTCTTGTCTGTCTAGTCTTGTCTGTCTAGTCTTGTCTGTCTAGTCTTGTCTGTCTAGTCTTGTCTGTCTAGTCTTGTCTGTCTAGTCTTGTCTGTCTAGTCTTGTCTGTCTAGTCTTGTCTGTCTAGTCTTGTCTGTCTAGTCTTGTCTGTCTAGTCTTGTCTGTCTAGTCTTGTCTGTCTAGTCTTGTCTGTCTAGTCTTGTCTGTCTAGTCTTGTCTGTCTAGTCTTGTCTGTCTAGTCTTGTCTGTCTAGTCTTGTCTGTCTAGTCTTGTCTGTCTAGTCTTGTCTGTCTAGTCTTGTCTGTCTAGTCTTGTCTGTCTAGTCTTGTCTGTCTAGTCTTGTCTGTCTAGTCTTGTCTGTCTAGTCTTGTCTGTCTAGTCTTGTCTGTCTAGTCTTGTCTGTCTAGTCTTGTCTGTCTAGTCTTGTCTGTCTAGTCTTGTCTGTCTAGTCTTGTCTGTCTAGTCTTGTCTGTCTAGTCTTGTCTGTCTAGTCTTGTCTGTCTAGTCTTGTCTGTCTAGTCTTGTCTGTCTAGTCTTGTCTGTCTAGTCTTGTCTGTCTAGTCTTGTCTGTCTAGTCTTGTCTGTCTAGTCTTGTCTGTCTAGTCTTGTCTGTCTAGTCTTGTCTGTCTAGTCTTGTCTGTCTAGTCTTGTCTGTCTAGTCTTGTCTGTCTAGTCTTGTCTGTCTAGTCTTGTCTGTCTAGTCTTGTCTGTCTAGTCTTGTCTGTCTAGTCTTGTCTGTCTAGTCTTGTCTGTCTAGTCTTGTCTGTCTAGTCTTGTCTGTCTAGTCTTGTCTGTCTAGTCTTGTCTGTCTAGTCTTGTCTGTCTAGTCTTGTCTGTCTAGTCTTGTCTGTCTAGTCTTGTCTGTCTAGTCTTGTCTGTCTAGTCTTGTCTGTCTAGTCTTGTCTGTCTAGTCTTGTCTGTCTAGTCTTGTCTGTCTAGTCTTGTCTGTCTAGTCTTGTCTGTCTAGTCTTGTCTGTCTAGTCTTGTCTGTCTAGTCTTGTCTGTCTAGTCTTGTCTGTCTAGTCTTGTCTGTCTAGTCTTGTCTGTCTAGTCTTGTCTGTCTAGTCTTGTCTGTCTAGTCTTGTCTGTCTAGTCTTGTCTGTCTAGTCTTGTCTGTCTAGTCTTGTCTGTCTAGTCTTGTCTGTCTAGTCTTGTCTGTCTAGTCTTGTCTGTCTAGTCTTGTCTGTCTAGTCTTGTCTGTCTAGTCTTGTCTGTCTAGTCTTGTCTGTCTAGTCTTGTCTGTCTAGTCTTGTCTGTCTAGTCTTGTCTGTCTAGTCTTGTCTGTCTAGTCTTGTCTGTCTAGTCTTGTCTGTCTAGTTTTGTCTGTCTAGTCTTGTCTGTCTAGTCTTGTCTGTCTAGTCTTGTCTGTCTAGTCTTGTCTGTCTAGTCTTGTCTGTCTAGTCTTGTCTGTCTAGTCTTGTCTGTCTAGTCTTGTCTGTCTGTTGTCTAGTCTTGTCTGTCTAGTCTTGTCTGTCTAGTCTTGTCTGTCTAGTCTTGTCTGTCTAGTCTTGTCTGTCTAGTCTTGTCTGTCTAGTCTTGTCTGTCTAGTCTTGTCTGTCTAGTCTTGTCTGTCTAGTCTTGTCTGTCTAGTCTTGTCTGTCTAGTCTTGTCTGTCTAGTCTTGTCTGTCTAGTCTTGTCTGTCTAGTCTTGTCTGTCTAGTCTTGTCTGTCTAGTCTTGTCTGTCTAGTCTTGTCTGTCTAGTCTTGTCTGTCTAGTCTTGTCTGTCTAGTCTTGTCTGTCTAGTCTTGTCTGTCTAGTCTTGTCTGTCTAGTCTTGTCTGTCTAGTCTTGTCTGTCTAGTCTTGTCTGTCTAGTCTTGTCTGTCTAGTCTTGTCTGTCTAGTCTTGTCTGTCTAGTCTTGTCTGTCTAGTCTTGTCTGTCTAGTCTTGTCTGTCTAGTCTTGTCTGTCTAGTCTTGTCTGTCTAGTCTTGTCTGTCTAGTCTTGTCTGTCTAGTCTTGTCTGTCTAGTCTTGTCTGTCTAGTCTTGTCTGTCTAGTCTTGTCTGTCTAGTCTTGTCTGTCTAGTCTTGTCTGTCTAGTCTTGTCTGTCTAGTCTTGTCTGTCTAGTCTTGTCTGTCTAGTCTTGTCTGTCTAGTCTTGTCTGTCTAGTCTTGTCTGTCTAGTCTTGTCTGTCTAGTCTTGTCTGTCTAGTCTTGTCTGTCTAGTCTTGTCTGTCTAGTCTTGTCTGTCTAGTCTTGTCTGTCTAGTCTTGTCTGTCTAGTCTTGTCTGTCTAGTCTTGTCTTAGTCTTGTCGTCTAGTCTTGTCTGTCTAGTCTTGTCTGTCTAGTCTTGTCTGTCTAGTCTTGTCTGTCTAGTCTTGTCTGTCTAGTCTTGTCTGTCTAGTCTTGTCTGTCTAGTCTTGTCTATCTAGTCTTGTCTGTCTAGTCTTGTCTGTCTAGTCTTGTCTGTCTAGTCTTGTCTGTCTAGTCTTGTCTGTCTAGTCTTGTCTGTCTAGTCTTGTCTGTCTAGTCTTGTCTGTCTAGTCTTGTCTGTCTAGTCTTGTCTGTCTAGTCTTGTCTGTCTAGTCTTGTCTGTCTAGTCTTGTCTGTCTAGTCTTGTCTGTCTAGTCTTGTCTGTCTAGTCTTGTCTGTCTAGTCTTGTCTGTCTAGTCTTGTCTGTCTAGTCTTGTCTGTCTAGTCTTGTCTGTCTAGTCTTGTCTGTCTAGTCTTGTCTGTCTAGTCTTGTCTGTCTAGTCTTGTCTGTCTAGTCTTGTCTGTCTAGTCTTGTCTGTCTAGTCTTGTCTGTCTAGTCTTGTCTGTCTAGTCTTGTCTGTCTAGTCTTGTCTGTCTAGTCTTGTCTGTCTAGTCTTGTCTGTCTAGTCTTGTCTGTCTAGTCTTGTCTGTCTAGTCTTGTCTGTCTAGTCTTGTCTGTCTAGTCTTGTCTGTCTAGTCTTGTCTGTCTAGTCTTGTCTGTCTAGTCTTGTCTGTCTAGTCTTGTCTGTCTAGTCTTGTCTGTCTAGTCTTGTCTGTCTAGTCTTGTCTGTCTAGTCTTGTCTGTCTAGTCTTGTCTGTCTAGTCTTGTCTGTCTAGTCTTGTCTGTCTAGTCTTGTCTGTCTAGTCTTGTCTGTCTAGTCTTGTCTGTCTAGTCTTGTCTGTCTAGTCTTGTCTGTCTAGTCTTGTCTGTCTAGTCTTGTCTGTCTAGTCTTGTCTGTCTAGTCTTGTCTGTCTAGTCTTGTCTGTCTAGTCTTGTCTGTCTAGTCTTGTCTGTCTAGTCTTGTCTGTCTAGTCTTGTCTGTCTAGTCTTGTCTGTCTAGTCTTGTCTGTCTAGTCTTGTCTGTCTAGTCTTGTCTGTCTAGTCTTGTCTGTCTAGTCTTGTCTGTCTAGTCTTGTCTGTCTAGTCTTGTCTGTCTAGTCTTGTCTGTCTAGTCTTGTCTGTCTAGTCTTGTCTGTCTAGTCTTGTCTGTCTAGTCTTGTCTGTCTAGTCTTGTCTGTCTAGTCTTGTCTGTCTAGTCTTGTCTGTCTAGTCTTGTCTGTCTAGTCTTGTCTGTCTAGTCTTGTCTGTCTAGTCTTGTCTGTCTAGTCTTGTCTGTCTAGTCTTGTCTGTCTAGTCTTGTCTGTCTAGTCTTGTCTGTCTAGTCTTGTCTGTCTAGTCTTGTCTGTCTAGTCTTGTCTGTCTAGTCTTGTCTGTCTAGTCTTGTCTGTCTAGTCTTGTCTGTCTAGTCTTGTCTGTCTAGTCTTGTCTGTCTAGTCTTGTCTGTCTAGTCTTGTCTGTCTAGTCTTGTCTGTCTAGTCTTGTCTGTCTAGTCTTGTCTGTCTAGTCTTGTCTGTCTAGTCTTGTCTGTCTAGTCTTGTCTGTCTAGTCTTGTCTGTCTAGTCTTGTCTGTCTAGTCTTGTCTGTCTAGTCTTGTCTGTCTAGTCTTGTCTGTCTAGTCTTGTCTGTCTAGTCTTGTCTGTCTAGTCTTGTCTGTCTAGTCTTGTCTGTCTAGTCTTGTCTGTCTAGTCTTGTCTGTCTAGTCTTGTCTGTCTAGTCTTGTCTGTCTAGTCTTGTCTGTCTAGTCTTGTCTGTCTAGTCTTGTCTGTCTAGTCTTGTCTGTCTAGTCTTGTCTGTCTAGTCTTGTCTGTCTAGTCTTGTCTGTCTAGTCTTGTCTGTCTAGTCTTGTCTGTCTAGTCTTGTCTGTCTAGTCTTGTCTGTCTAGTCTTGTCTGTCTAGTCTTGTCTGTCTAGTCTTGTCTGTCTAGTCTTGTCTGTCTAGTCTTGTCTGTCTAGTCTTGTCTGTCTAGTCTTGTCTGTCTAGTCTTGTCTGTCTAGTCTTGTCTGTCTAGTCTTGTCTGTCTAGTCTTGTCCTGTCTAGTCTTGTCTGTCTAGTCTGTGTCTGTCTAGTCTTGTCTGTCTAGTCTTGTCTGTCTAGTCTTGTCTGGTCTAGTCTTGTCTGTCTAGTCTTGTCTGTCTAGTCTTGTCTGTCTAGTCTTGTCTGTCTAGTCTTGTCTGTCTAGTCTTGTCTGTCTAGTCTTGTCTGTCTAGTCTTGTCTGTCTAGTCTTGTCTGTCTAGTCTTGTCTGTCTAGTCTTGTCTGTCTAGTCTTGTCTGTCTAGTCTTGTCTGTCTAGTCTTGTCTGTCTAGTCTTGTCTGTCTAGTCTTGTCTGTCTAGTCTTGTCTGTCTAGTCTTGTCTGTCTAGTCTTGTCTGTCTAGTCTTGTCTGTCTAGTCTTGTCTGTCTAGTCTTGTCTGTCTAGTCTTGTCTGTCTAGTCTTGTCTGTCTAGTCTTGTCTGTCTAGTCTTGTCTGTCTAGTCTTGTCTGTCTAGTCTTGTCTGTCTAGTCTTGTCTGTTCTAGTCTTGTCTGTCTAGTCTTGTCTGTCTAGTCTTGTCTGTCTAGTCTTGTCTGTCTAGTCTTGTCTGTCTAGTCTTGTCTGTCTAGTCCTTGTCTGTCTAGTCTTGTCTGTCTAGTCTTGTCTGTCTAGTCTTGTCTAGTCTTGTCTGTCTAGTCTTGTCTGTCTAGTCTTGTCTGTCTAGTCTTGTCTGTCTAGTCTTGTCTGTCTAGTCTTGTCTGTCTAGTCTTGTCTGTTCTGTCTAGTCTTGTCTGTCTAGTCTTGTCTGTCTAGTCTTGTCTGTCTAGTCTTGTCTGTCTAGTCTTGTCTGTCTAGTCTTTGTCTGTCTAGTCTTGTCTGTCTAGTCTTGTCTGTCTAGTCTTGTCTGTCTAGTCTTGTCTGTCTAGTCTTGTCTGTCTAGTCTTGTCTGTCTAGTCTTGTCTGTCTAGTCTTGTCTGTCTAGTCTTGTCTGTCTAGTCTTGTCTGTCTAGTCTTGTCTGTCTAGTCTTGTCTGTCTAGTCTTGTCTGTCTAGTCTTGTCTGTCTAGTGTCTTGTCTGTCTAGTCTTGTCTGTCTAGTCTTGTCTGTCTAGTCTTGTCTGTCTAGTCTTGTCTGTCTAGTCTTGTCTGTCTAGTCTTGTCTGTCTAGTCTTGTCTGTCTAGTCTTGTCTGTCTAGTCTTGTCTGTCTAGTCTTGTCTGTCTTGTCTGTCTAGTCTTGTCTGTCTAGTCTTGTCTGTCTAGTCTTGTCTGTCTAGTCTTGTCTGTCTAGTCTTGTCTGTCTAGTCTTGTCTGTCTAGTCTTGTCTGTCTAGTCCTTGTCCTTTCTAGTCTTGTCTGTCTAGTCTTGTCTGTCTAGTCTTGTCTGTCTAGTCTTGTCTGTCTAGTCCTTGTCTGTCTAGTCTTGTCTGTCTAGTCTTGTCTGTCTAGTCTTGTCTGTCTAGTCTTGTCTGTCTAGTCTTGTCTGTCTAGTCTTGTCTGTCTAGTCTTGGTCTGTCTAGTCTTGTCTGTCTAGTCTTGTCTGTCTAGTCTTGTCTGTCTAGTCCTTGTCTGTCTAGTCTTGTCTGTCTAGTCTTTGTCTGTCTAGTCTTGTCTGTCTAGTCTTGTCTGTCTAGTCTTGTCTGTCTAGTCTTGTCTGTCTAGTCTTGTCTGTCTAGTTTGTCTGTCTAGTCTTGTCTGTCTAGTCTTGTTTGTCTAGTCTTGTCTGTCTAGTCTTGTCTGTCTAGTCTTGTCTGTCTAGTCTTGTCCTGTCTAGTCTTGTCTGTCTAGTCTTGTCTGTCTAGTCTTGTCTGTCTAGTCTTGTCTGTCTAGTCTTGTCTGTCTAGTCTTGTCTGTCCTAGTCCTTGTCTGTCTAGTCTTGTGTCTGTCTAGTCGTCTGTCTGTCTAGTCTTGTCTGTCTAGTCTTGTCTGTCTAGTCTTGTCCTGTCTAGTCTTGTCTGTCTAGTCTTTCTGTCTAGTCTTGTCTGTCTAGTCCTTGTCTGTCTAGTCTTGTCTGTCTAGTTCTTGTCTGTCTAGTCTTGTCTGTCTAGTCTTGTCTGTCTATTCTTGTCTGTCTAGTCTTGTCTGTCTAGTCTTGTCTGTCTAGTCTTGTCTGTCTAGTCTTGTCTGTCTAGTCTTGTCTGTCTAGTCTTGTCTGTCTAGTCTTGTCTGTCTAGTCTTGTCTGTCTAGTCTTGTCTGTCTAGTCTTGTCTGTCTAGTCTGTCTAGTCTTGTCTGTCTAGTCTTGTCTAGTCTTGTCTGTCTAGTCTCTGTCTAGTCTGCCTAGTCTTGTCTGTCTAGTCTTGTCTGTCTAGTCTTGTCTGTCTAGTCTTGTCTGTCTAGTCTTGTCTGTTAGTCTGTCTAGTCTTGTCTGTCTAGTCTGTTGTCTAGTCTTGTCTGTCTAGTCTGGTCTGTCTAGTCTTGTCTGTCTAGTCTTGTCTGTCTTGTCTGTCTAGTCTTGTCTGTCTAGTCTTGTCTGTCTAGTCTTGTCTGTCCTGTGTCTAGTCTTGTCTGTCTAGTCTTGTCTGTCTAGTCTTGTCCAGTCTAGTCTTGTCTGTCTAGTCTTGTCTGTCTAGTCTTGTCTGTCTAGTCTTGTCTGTCTAGTCTTGTCTGTCTAGTCTTGTCTGTCTAGTCTTGTCTGTCTAGTCTTGTCTGTAGTCTTGTCTGTCTAGTCTTGTCTGTCCTAGTCTTGTCTGTCTAGTCTTGTCTGTCTAGTCTTGTCTGTCTAGTCTTGTCTGTCTAGTCTTGTCTGTCTAGTCTTGTCTGTCTAGTCTTGTCTGTCTAGTCTTGTCTGTCTAGGTCTTGTCTGTCTAGTCTTGTCTGTCTAGTCTTGTCTGTCTAGGTCTTGTCTGTCTAGTCTTGTCTGTCTAGTCTTGTCTGTCTAGTCTTGTCTGTCTAGTCTTGTCTGTCTAGTCTTGTCTGTCTAGTCTTGTCTGTCTAGTCTTGTCTGTCTAGTCTTGTCTGTCTAGTCTTGTCTGTCTAGTCTTGTCTGTCTAGTCTTGTCTGTCTAGTCTTGTCTGTCTAGTCTTGTCTGTCTAGTCTTGTCTGTCTAGTCTTGTCTGTCTAGTCTTGTCTGTCTAGTCTTGTCTGTCTAGTCTTGTCTGTCTAGTCTTGTCTGTCTAGTCTTGTCTGTCTAGTCTTGTCTGTCTAGTCTTGTCTGTCTAGTCTTGTCTGTCTAGTCTTGTCTGTCTAGTCTTGTCTGTCTAGTCTTGTCTGTCTAGTCTTGTCTGTCTAGTCTTGTCTGTCTAGTCTTGTCTGTCTAGTCTTGTCTGTCTAGTCTTGTCTGTCTAGTCTTGTCTGTCTAGTCTTGTCTGTCTAGTCTTGTCTGTCTAGTCTTGTCTGTCTAGTCTTGTCTGTCCTAGTCTTGTCTGTCTAGTCTTGTCTGTCTAGTCTTGTCTGTCTAGTCTTGTCTGTCTAGTCTTGTCTGTCTAGTCTTGTCTGTCTAGTCTTGTCTGTCTAGTCTTGTCTGTCTAGTCTTGTCTGTCTAGTCTTGTCTGTCTAGTCTTGTCTGTTAGTCTTGTCTGTCTAGTCTTGTCTGTCTAGTCTTGTCTGTCTAGTCTTGTCTGTCTAGTCTTGTCTGTCTAGTCTTGTCTGTCTAGTCTTGTCTGTCTAGTCTTGTCTGTCTAGTCTTGTCTGTCTAGTCTTGTCTGTCTAGTCTTGTCTGGTCTAGTCTTGTCTGTCTAGTCTTGTCTGTCTAGTCTTGTCTGTCTAGTCTTGTCTGTCTAGTCTTGTCTGTCTAGTCTTGTCTGTCTAGTCTTGTCTGTCTAGTCTTGTCTGTCTAGTCTTGTTGTCTAGGTTGTCTGTCTAGTCTTGTCTGTCTAGTCTTGTCTGTCTAGTCTTGTCTGTCTAGTCTTGTCTGTCTAGTCTTGTCTGTCTAGGTCTTGTCTGTCTAGTCTTGTCTGTCTAGTCTTGTCTGTCTAGTCTTGTCTGTCTAGTCTTGTCTGTCTAGTCTTGTCTGTCTAGTCTTGGTCTGTCTAGTCTTGTCCTAGTCTTGTCTGTCTAGTCTTGTCTGTCTAGTCTTGTCTGTCTAGTCTTGTCCTGTCTAGTCTTGTCTGTCTAGTCTTGTCTGTCTAGTCTTGTCTGTCTAGTCTTGTCTGTCTAGTCTTGTCTGTCTAGTCTTGTCTGTCTAGTCTTGTCTGTCTAGTCTTGTCTGTCTAGGTCTTGTCTGTCTAGTCTTGTCTGTCTAGTCTTGTCTGTCTAGTCTTGTCTGTCTAGTCTTGTCTGTCTTAGTCTTGTCTGTCTAGTCTTGTCTGTCTAGTCTTGTCTGTCTAGTCTTGTCCTGTCTAGTCTTGTCTGTTGTCTGTTAGTCTTGTCTGTCTAGTCTTGTCTGTCTAGTCTTGTCTGTCTAGTCTTGTCCTGTCTAGTCCTTGTCTGTCTTGTCTTAGTCTGTCTGTCTAGTCTTGTCTGTCTAGTCTTGTCTGTCTAGTCTTGTCTGTCTAGTCTTGTCTGTCTAGTCTTGTCTGTCTAGTCTTGTCTGTCTAGTCTTGTCTGTCTAGTCTTGTCTGTCTAGTCTTGTCTGTCTAGTCTTGTCTGTCTAGTCTTGTCTGTCTAGTCTTGTCTGTCTAGTCTTGTCTGTCTAGTCTTGTCTGTCTAGTCTTGTCCTGTCTAGTCTTGTCTGTCTAGTCTTGTCTGTCTAGTCTTGTCTGTCTAGTCTTGTCTGTCTAGTCTTGTCTGTCTAGTCTTGTCTGTCTAGTCTTGTCTGTCTAGTCTTGTCTGTCTAGTCTTGTCTGTCTAGTCCTTGTCTGTCTAGTCTTGTCTGTCTAGTCTTGTCTGTCCTAGTCTTGTCTGTCTAGTCCTTGTCTGTCTAGTCTTGTCTGTCTAGTCTTGTCTGTCTAGTCTTGTCCTGTCGTTATCCTTGTCTGTCTAGTCTTGTCTGTCTAGTCTTGTCTGTCTAGTCTTGTCTGTCTAGTCTTGTCTGTCTAGTCTTGTCTGTCTAGTCTTGTCTGTCTAGTCTTGTCTGTCTAGTCTTGTCTGTCTAGTCTTGTCTGTCTAGTCTTGTCTGTCTAGTCTTGTCTGTCTAGTCTTGTCTGTCTAGTCTTGTCTGTCTAGTCTTGTCTGTCTAGTCTTGTCTGTCTAGTCTTGTCTGTCTAGTCTTGTCTGTCTAGTCTTGTCTGTCTAGTCTTGTCTGTCTAGTCTTGTCTGTCTAGTCTTGTCTGTCTAGTCTTGTCTGTCTAGTCTTGTCTGTCTAGTCTTGTCTGTCTAGTCTTGTCTGTCTAGTCTTGTCTGTCTAGTCTTGTCTGTCTAGTCTTGTCTGTCTAGTCTTGTCTGTCTAGTCTTGTCTGTCTAGTCTTGTCTGTCTAGTCTTGTCTGTCTAGTCTTGTCTGTCTAGTCTTGTCTGTCTAGTCTTGTCTGTCTAGTCTTGTCTGTCTAGTCTTGTCTGTCTAGTCTTGTCTGTCTAGTCTTGTCTGTCTAGTCTTGTCTGTCTAGTCTTGTCTGTCTAGTCTTGTCTGTCTAGTCTTGTCTGTCTAGTCTTGTCTGTCTAGTCTTGTCTGTCTAGTCTTGTCTGTCTAGTCTTGTCTGTCTAGTCTTGTCTGTCTAGTCTTGTCTGTCTAGTCTTGTCTGTCTAGTCTTGTCTGTCTAGTCTTGTCTGTCTAGTCTTGTCTGTCTAGTCTTGTCTGTCTAGTCTTGTCTGTCTAGTCTTGTCTGTCTAGTCTTGTCTGTCTAGTCTTGTCTGTCTAGTCTTGTCTGTCTAGTCTTGTCTGTCTAGTCTTGTCTGTCTAGTCTTGTCTGTCTAGTCTTGTCTGTCTAGTCTTGTCTGTCTAGTCTTGTCTGTCTAGTCTTGTCTGTCTAGTCTTGTCTGTCTAGTCTTGTCTGTCTAGTCTTGTCTGTCTAGTCTTGTCTGTCTAGTCTTGTCTGTCTAGTCTTGTCTGTCTAGTCTTGTCTGTCTAGTCTTGTCTGTCTAGTCTTGTCTGTCTAGTCTTGTCTGTCTAGTCTTGTCTGTCTAGTCTTGTCTGTCTAGTCTTGTCTGTCTAGTCTTGTCTGTCTAGTCTTGTCTGTCTAGTCTTGTCTGTCTAGTCTTGTCTGTCTAGTCTTGTCTGTCTAGTCTTGTCTGTCTAGTCTTGTCTGTCTAGTCTTGTCTGTCTAGTCTTGTCTGTCTAGTCTTGTCTGTCTAGTCTTGTCTGTCTAGTCTTGTCTGTCTAGTCTTGTCTGTCTAGTCTTGTCTGTCTAGTCTTGTCTGTCTAGTCTTGTCTGTCTAGTCTTGTCTGTCTAGTCTTGTCTGTCTAGTCTTGTCTGTCTAGTCTTGTCTGTCTAGTCTTGTCTGTCTAGTCTTGTCTGTCTAGTCTTGTCTGTCTAGTCTTGTCTGTCTAGTCTTGTCTGTCTAGTCTTGTCTGTCTAGTCTTGTCTGTCTAGTCTTGTCTGTCTAGTCTTGTCTGTCTAGTCTTGTCTGTCTAGTCTTGTCTGTCTAGTCTTGTCTGTCTAGTCTTGTCTGTCTAGTCTTGTCTGTCTAGTCTTGTCTGTCTAGTCTTGTCTGTCTAGTCTTGTCTGTCTAGTCTTGTCTGTCTAGTCTTGTCTGTCTAGTCTTGTCTGTCTAGTCTTGTCTGTCTAGTCTTGTCTGTCTAGTCTTGTCTGTCTAGTCTTGTCTGTCTAGTCTTGTCTGTCTAGTCTTGTCTGTCTAGTCTTGTCTGTCTAGTCTTGTCTGTCTAGTCTTGTCTGTCTAGTCTTGTCTGTCTAGTCTTGTCTGTCTAGTCTTGTCTGTCTAGTCTTGTCTGTCTAGTCTTGTCTGTCTAGTCTTGTCTGTCTAGTCTTGTCTGTCTAGTCTTGTCTGTCTAGTCTTGTCTGTCTAGTCTTGTCTGTCTAGTCTTGTCTGTCTAGTCTTGTCTGTCTAGTCTTGTCTGTCTAGTCTTGTCTGTCTAGTCTTGTCTGTCTAGTCTTGTCTGTCTAGTCTTGTCTGTCTAGTCTTGTCTGTCTAGTCTTGTCTGTCTAGTCTTGTCTGTCTAGTCTTGTCTGTCTAGTCTTGTCTGTCTAGTCTTGTCTGTCTAGTCTTGTCTGTCTAGTCTTGTCTGTCTAGTCTTGTCTGTCTAGTCTTGTCTGTCTAGTCTTGTCTGTCTAGTCTTGTCTGTCTAGTCTTGTCTGTCTAGTCTTGTCTGTCTAGTCTTGTCTGTCTAGTCTTGTCTGTCTAGTCTTGTCTGTCTAGTCTTGTCTGTCTAGTCTTGTCTGTCTAGTCTTGTCTGTCTAGTCTTGTCTGTCTAGTCTTGTCTGTCTAGTCTTGTCTGTCTAGTCTTGTCTGTCTAGTCTTGTCTGTCTAGTCTTGTCTGTCTAGTCTTGTCTGTCTAGTCTTGTCTGTCTAGTCTTGTCTGTCTAGTCTTGTCTGTCTAGTCTTGTCTGTCTAGTCTTGTCTGTCTAGTCTTGTCTGTCTAGTCTTGTCTGTCTAGTCTTGTCTGTCTAGTCTTGTCTGTCTAGTCTTGTCTGTCTAGTCTTGTCTGTCTAGTCTTGTCTGTCTAGTCTTGTCTGTCTAGTCTTGTCTGTCTAGTCTTGTCTGTCTAGTCTTGTCTGTCTAGTCTTGTCTGTCTAGTCTTGTCTGTCTAGTCTTGTCTGTCTAGTCTTGTCTGTCTAGTCTTGTCTGTCTAGTCTTGTCTGTCTAGTCTTGTCTGTCTAGTCTTGTCTGTCTAGTCTTGTCTGTCTAGTCTTGTCTGTCTAGTCTTGTCTGTCTAGTCTTGTCTGTCTAGTCTTGTCTGTCTAGTCTTGTCTGTCTAGTCTTGTCTGTCTAGTCTTGTCTGTCTAGTCTTGTCTGTCTAGTCTTGTCTGTCTAGTCTTGTCTGTCTAGTCTTGTCTGTCTAGTCTTGTCTGTCTAGTCTTGTCTGTCTAGTCTTGTCTGTCTAGTCTTGTCTGTCTAGTCTTGTCTGTCTAGTCTTGTCTGTCTAGTCTTGTCTGTCTAGTCTTGTCTGTCTAGTCTTGTCTGTCTAGTCTTGTCTGTCTAGTCTTGTCTGTCTAGTCTTGTCTGTCTAGTCTTGTCTGTCTAGTCTTGTCTGTCTAGTCTTGTCTGTCTAGTCTTGTCTGTCTAGTCTTGTCTGTCTAGTCTTGTCTGTCTAGTCCTGTCTGTCTAGTCCTGTCTGTCTAGTCTTGTCTGTCTAGTCTTGTCTGTCTAGTCTTGTCTGTCTAGTCTTGTCTGTCTAGTCTTGTCTGTCTAGTCTTGTCTGTCTAATCTTGTCTGTCTAGTCTTGTATATCTAGTCTTGTCTGTCTACTCTTGTCTGTCTACTTTTGTCTGTCTAGTCTTGTCTGCCTAGTCTTGTCTGTCTAGTCTTGTCTGTCTAGTCTTGTCTGTCTAGTCTTGTCTGTCTAGTCTTGTCTGTCTAGTCTTGTCTGTCTAGTCTTGTCTGTCTAGTCTTGTCTGTCTTGTCTTGTCTGTCTAGTCTTGTCTGTCTAGTCTTGTCTGTCTAGTCTTGTCTGTCTAGTCTTGTCTGTCTAGTCTTGTCTGTCTAGTCTTGTCTGTCTAGTCTTGTCTGTCTAGTCTTGTCTGTCTAGTCTTGTCTGTCTAGTCTTGTCTGTCTAGTCTGTCTAGTCTTGTCTGTCTAGTCTTGTCTGTCTAGTCTGTCTAGTCTTGTCTGTCTAGTCTTGTCAGTCTAGTCTTGTCTGTCTAGTCTTGTCTGTGTAGTCTTGTCTGTCTAGTCTTGTCTGTCTAGTCTTGTCTGTCTAGTCTTGTCTGTCTAGTCTTGTCTGTCTAGTCTTGTCTGTCTAGTCTTGTCTGTCTAGTCTTGTCTGTCTAGTCTTGTCTGTCTAGTCTTGTCTGTCTAGTCTTGTCTGTCTAGTCTTGTCTGTCTAGTCTTGTCTGTCTAGTCTTGTCTGTCTAGTCTTGTCTGTCTAGTCCTGTCTGTCTAGTCCTGTCTGTCTAGTCTTGTCTGTCTAGTCTGTCTGTCTAGTCTTGTCTGTCTAGTCTTGTCTGTCTAGTCTTGTCTGTCTAGTCTTGTCTGTCTAATCTTGTCTGTCTAGTCTTGTATATCTAGTCTTGTCTGTCTACTCTTGTCTGTCTACTTTTGTCTGTCTAGTCTTGTCTGCCTAGTCTTGTCTGTCTAGTCTTGTCTGTCTAGTCTTGTCTGTCTAGTCTTGTCTGTCTAGTCTTGTCTGTCTAGTCTTGTCTGTCTAGTCTTGTCTGTCTAGTCTTGTCTGTCTAGTCTTGTCTGTCTAGTCTTGTCTGTCTAGTCTTGTCTGTCTAGTCTTGTCTGTCTAGTCTTGTCTGTCTAGTCTTGTCTGTCTAGTCTTGTCTGTCTAGTCTTGTCTGTCTAGTCTTGTCTGTCTAGTCTTGTCTGTCTAGTCTTGTCTGTCTAGTCTTGTCTGTCTAGTCTTGTCTGTCTAGTCTTGTCTGTCTAGTCTTGTCTGTCTAGTCTTGTCTGTCTAGTCTTGTCTGTCTAGTCTTGTCTGTCTAGTCTTGTCTGTCCAGTCTTGTCTGTCTAGTCTTGTCTGTCTAGTCTTGTCTGTCTAGTCTTGTCTGTCTAGTCTTGTCTGTCTAGTCTTGTCTGTCTAGTCTTGTCTGTCTAGTCTTGTCTGTCTAGTCTTGTCTGTCTAGTCTTGTCTGTCTAGTCTTGTCTGTTTAGTCTTGTCTGTCTAGTCTTGTCTGTCTAGTCTTGTCTGTCTAGTCTTGTCTGTCTAGTCTTGTCTGTCTAGTCTTGTCTGTCCAGTCTTGTCTGTCTAGTCTTGTCTGTCTAGTCTTGTCTGTCTAGTCTTGTCTGTCGAGTCTTGTCTGTCCAGTCTTGTCTGTCCAGTCTTGTCTGTCTAGTCTTGTCTGTCTAGTCTTGTCTGTCTAGTCTTGTCTGTCCAGTCTTGTCTGTCTAGTCTTGTCTGTCTAGTCTTGTCTGTCTAGTCTTGTCTGTCTAGTCTTGTCTGTCTAGTCTTGTCTGTCTAGTCTTGTCTGTCTAGTCCTTGTCTGTCTAGTCTTGTCTGTCTAGTCTTGTCTGTCTAGTCTTGTCTGTCTAGTCTTGTCTGTCTAGTCTTGTCTGTCTAGTCTTGGTCTGTCTTGTCTAGTCTTGTCTGTCTAGTCTTGTCTGTCTAGTCTTGTCTGTCTAGTCTTGTCTGTCTAGTCTTGTCTGTCTAGTCTTGTCTGTCTAGTCTTGTCTGTCTAGTCTTGTCTGTCTAGTCTTGTCTGTCTAGTCTTGTCTGTCTAGTCTTGTCTGTCTAGTCTTGTCTGTCTAGTCTTGTCTGTCTAGTCTTGTCTGTCTAGTCTTGTCTGTCTAGTCTTGTCTGTCTAGTCTTGTCTGTCTAGTCTTGTCTGTCTAGTCTTGTCTGTCTAGTCTTGTCTGTCTAGTCTTGTCTGTCTAGTTGTCTGTCTAGTCTTGTCTGTCTAGTCTTGTCTGTCTAGTCTTGTCTGTCTAGTCTTGTCTGTCTAGTCTTGTCTGTCTAGTCTTGTCTGTCTAGTCTTGTCTGTCTAGTCTTGTCTGTCTAGTCTTGTCTGTCTAGTCTTGTCTGTCTAGTCTTGTCTGTCTAGTCTTGTCTGTCTAGTCTTGTCTGTCTAGTCTTGTCTGTCTAGTCTTGTCTGTCTAGTCTTGTCTGTCTAGTCTTGTCTGTCTAGTCTTGTCTGTCTAGTCTTGTCTGTCTAGTCTTGTCTGTCTAGTCTTGTCTGTCTAGTCTTGTCTGTCTAGTCTTGTCTGTCTAGTCTTGTCTGTCTAGTCTTGTCTGTCTAGTCTTGTCTGTCTAGTCTTGTCTGTCTAGTCTGTCTGTCTAGTCTTGTCTGTCTAGTCTTGTCTGTCTAGTCTTGTCTGTCTAGTCTTGTCTGTCTAGTCTTGTCTGTCTAGTCTTGTCTGTCTAGTCTTGTCTGTCTAGTCTTGTCTGTCTAGTCTTGTCTGTCTAGTCTTGTCTGTCTAGTCTTGTCTGTCTAGTCTTGTCTGTCTAGTCTTGTCTGTCTAGTCTTGTCTGTCTAGTCTTGTCTGTCTAGTCTTGTCTGTCTAGTCTTGTCTGTCTAGTCTTGTCTGTCTAGTCTTGTCTGTCTTGTCTGTCTAGTCTTGTCTGTCTAGTCTTGTCTGTCTAGTCTTGTCTGTCTAGTCTTGTCTGTCTAGTCTTGTCTGTCTAGTCTTGTCTGTCTAGTCTTGTCTGTCTAGTCTTGTCTGTCTAGTCTTGTCTGTCTAGTCTTGTCTGTCTAGTCTTGTCTGTCTAGTCTTGTCTGTCTAGTCTTGTCTGTCTAGTCTTGTCTGTCTAGTCTTGTCTGTCTAGTCTTGTCTGTCTAGTCTTGTCTGTCTAGTCTTGTCTGTCTAGTCTTGTCCTGTCTAGTCTTGTCTGTCTAGTCTTGTCTGTCTAGTCTTGTCTGTCTAGTCTTGTCTGTCTAGTCTTGTCTGTCTAGTCTTGTCTGTCTAGTCTTGTCTGTCTAGTCTTGTCTGTCTAGTCTTGTCTGTCTAGGTCTTGTCTGTCTAGTCTTGTCTGTCTAGTCTTGTCTGTCTAGTCTTGTCTGTCTAGTCTTGTCTGTCTAGTCTTGTCTGTCTAGTCTTGTCTGTCTAGTCTTGTCTGTCTAGTCTTGTCTGTCTAGTCTTGTCTGTCTAGTCTTGTCTGTCTAGTCTTGTCTGTCTAGTCTTGTCTGTCTAGTCTTGTCTGTCTAGTCTTGTCTGTCTAGTCTTGTCTGTCTAGTCTTGTCTGTCTAGTCTTGTCTGTCTAGTCTTGTCTGTCTAGTCTTGTCTGTCTAGTCTTGTCTGTCTAGTCTTGTCTGTCTAGTCTTGTCTGTCTAGTCTTGTCTGTCTAGTCTTGTCTGTCTAGTCTTGTCTGTCTAGTCTTGTCTGTCTAGTCTTGTCTGTCTAGTCTTGTCTGTCTAGTCTTGTCTGTCTAGTCTTGTCTGTCTAGTCTTGTCTGTCTAGTCTTGTCTGTCTAGTCTTGTCTGTCTAGTCTTGTCTGTCTAGTCTTGTCTGTCTAGTCTTGTCTGTCTAGTCTTGTCTGTCTAGTCTTGTCTGTCTAGTCTTGTCTGTCTAGTCTTGTCTGTCTAGTCTTGTCTGTCTAGTCTTGTCTGTCTAGTCTTGTCTGTCTAGTCTTGTCTGTCTAGTCTTGTCTGTCTAGTCCTTGTCTGTCTAGTCTTGTCTGTCTAGTCTTGTCTGTTCTAGTCTTGTCTGTCTAGTCTTGTCTGTCTAGTCTTGTCTGTCTAGTCTTGTCTGTCTAATCTTGTCTGTCTAGTCTTGTATATCTAGTCTTGTCTGTCTACTCTTGTCTGTCTACTTTTGTCTGTCTAGTCTTGTCTGCCTAGTCTTGTCTGTCTAGTCTTGTCTGTCTAGTCTTGTCTGTCTAGTCTTGTCTGTCTAGTCTTGTCTGTCTAGTCTTGTCTGTCTAGTCTTGTCTGTCTAGTCTTGTCTGTCTAGTCTTGTCTGTCTAGTCTTGTCTGTCTAGTCTTGTCTGTCTAGTCTTGTCTGTCTAGTCTTGTCTGTCTAGTCTTGTCTGTCTAGTCTTGTCTGTCTAGTCTTGTCTGTCTAGTCTTGTCTGTCTAGTCTTGTCTGTCTAGTCTTGTCTGTCTAGTCTTGTCTGTCTAGTCTTGTCTGTCTAGTCTTGTCTGTCTAGTCTTGTCTGTCTAGTCTTGTCTGTCTAGTCTTGTCTGTCTAGTCTTGTCTGTCTAGTCTTGTCTGTCTAGTCTTGTCTGTCTAGTCTTGTCTGTCTAGTCTTGTCTGTCTAGTCTTGTCTGTCTAGTCTTGTCTGTCTAGTCTTGTCTGTCTAGTCTTGTCTGTCTAGTCTTGTCTGTCTAGTCTTGTCTGTCTAGTCTTGTCTGTCTAGTCTTGTCTGTCTAGTCTTGTCTGTCTAGTCTTGTCTGTCTAGTCTGTCTGTCTAGTCTTGTCTGTCTAGTCTTGTCTGTCTAGTCTTGTCAGTCTAGTCTTGTCTGTCTAGTCTTGTCTGTCTAGTCTTGTCTGTCTAGTCTTGTCTGTCTAGTCTTGTCTGTCTAGTCTTGTCTGTCTAGTCTTGTCTGTCTAGTCTTGTCTGTCTAGTCTTGTCTGTCTAGTCTTGTCTGTCTAGTCTTGTCTGTCTAGTCTTGTCTGTCTAGTCTTGTCTGTCTAGTCTTGTCTGTCTAGTCTTGTCTGTCTAGTCTTGTCTGTCTAGTCTTGTCTGTCTAGTCTTGTCTGTCTAGTCTTGTCTGTCTAGTCTTGTCTGTCTAGTCTTGTCTGTCTAGTCTTGTCTGTCTAGTCTTGTCTGTCTAGTCTTGTCTGTCTAGTCTTGTCTGTCTAGTCTTGTCTGTCTAGTCTTGTCTGTCTAGTCTTGTCTGTCTAGTCTTGTCTGTCTAGTCTTGTCTGTCTAGTCTTGTCTGTCTAGTCTTGTCTGTCTAGTCTTGTCTGTCTAGTCTTGTCTGTCTAGTCTTGTCTGTCTAGTCTTGTCTGTCTAGTCTTGTCTGTCTAGTCTTGTCTGTCTAGTCTTGTCTGTCTAGTCTTGTCTGTCTAGTCTTGTCTGTCTAGTCTTGTCTGTCTAGTCTTGTCTGTCTAGTCTTGTCTGTCTAGTCTTGTCTGTCTAGTCTTGTCTGTCTAGTCTTGTCTGTCTAGTCTTGTCTGTCTAGTCTTGTCTGTCTAGTCTTGTCTGTCTAGTCTTGTCTGTCTAGTCTTGTCTGTCTAGTCTTGTCTGTCTAGTCTTGTCTGTCTAGTCTTGTCTGTCTAGTCTTGTCTGTCTAGTCTTGTCTGTCTAGTCTTGTCTGTCTAGTCTTGTCTGTCTAGTCTTGTCTGTCTAGTCTTGTCTGTCTAGTCTTGTCTGTCTAGTCTTGTCTGTCTAGTCTTGTCTGTCTAGTCTTGTCTGTCTAGTCTTGTCTGTCTAGTCTTGTCTGTCTAGTCTTGTCTGTCTAGTCTTGTCTGTCTAGTCTTGTCTGTCTAGTCTTGTCTGTCTAGTCTTGTCTGTCTAGTCTTGTCTGTCTAGTCTTGTCTGTCTAGTCTTGTCTGTCTAGTCTTGTCTGTCTAGTCTTGTCTGTCTAGTCTTGTCTGTCTAGTCTTGTCTGTCTAGTCTTGTCTGTCTAGTCTTGTCTGTCTAGTCTTGTCTGTCTAGTCTTGTCTGTCTAGTCTTGTCTGTCTAGTCTTGTCTGTCTAGTCTTGTCTGTCTAGTCTTGTCTGTCTAGTCTTGTCTGTCTAGTCTTGTCTGTCTAGTCTTGTCTGTCTAGTCTTGTCTGTCTAGTCTTGTCTGTCTAGTCTTGTCTGTCTAGTCTTGTCTGTCTAGTCTTGTCTGTCTAGTCTTGTCTGTCTAGTCTTGTCTGTCTAGTCTTGTCTGTCTAGTCTTGTCTGTCTAGTCTTGTCTGTCTAGTCTTGTCTGTCTAGTCTTGTCTGTCTAGTCTTGTCTGTCTAGTCTTGTCTGTCTAGTCTTGTCTGTCTAGTCTTGTCTGTCTAGTCTTGTCTGTCTAGTCTTGTCTTCTAGTCTTGTCTGTCTAGTCTTGTCTGTCTAGTCTTGTCTGTCTAGTCTTGTCTGTCTAGTCTTGTCTGTCTAGTCTTGTCTGTCTAGTCTTGTCTGTCTAGTCTTGTCTGTCTAGTCTTGTCTGTCTAGTCTTGTCTGTCTAGTCTTGTCTGTCTAGTCTTGTCTGTCTAGTCTTGTCTGTCTAGTCTTGTCTGTCTAGTCTTGTCTGTCTAGTCTTGTCTGTCTAGTCTTGTCTGTCTAGTCTTGTCTGTCTAGTCTTGTCTGTCTAGTCTTGTCTGTCTAGTCTTGTCTGTCTAGTCTTGTCTGTCTAGTCTTGTCTGTCTAGTCTTGTCTGTCTAGTCTTGTCTGTCTAGTCTTGTCTGTCTAGTCTTGTCTGTCTAGTCTTGTCTGTCTAGTCTTGTCTGTCTAGTCTTGTCTGTCTAGTCTTGTCTGTCTAGTCTTGTCTGTCTAGTCTTGTCTGTCTAGTCTTGTCTGTCTAGTCTTGTCTGTCTAGTCTTGTCTGTCTAGTCTTGTCTGTCTAGTCTTGTCTGTCTAGTCTTGTCTGTCTAGTCTTGTCTGTCTAGTCTTGTCTGTCTAGTCTTGTCTGTCTAGTCTTGTCTGTCTAGTCTTGTCTGTCTAGTCTTGTCTGTCTAGTCTTGTCTGTCTAGTCTTGTCTGTCTAGTCTTGTCTGTCTAGTCTTGTCTGTCTAGTCTTGTCTGTCTAGTCTTGTCTGTCTAGTCTTGTCTGTCTAGTCTTGTCTGTCTAGTCTTGTCTGTCTAGTCTTGTCTGTCTAGTCTTGTCTGTCTAGTCTTGTCTGTCTAGTCTTGTCTGTCTAGTCTTGTCTGTCTAGTCTTGTCTGTCTAGTCTTGTCTGTCTAGTCTTGTCTGTCTAGTCTTGTCTGTCTAGTCTTGTCTGTCTAGTCTTGTCTGTCTAGTCTTGTCTGTCTAGTCTTGTCTGTCTAGTCTTGTCTGTCTAGTCTTGTCTGTCTAGTCTTGTCTGTCTAGTCTTGTCTGTCTAGTCTTGTCTGTCTAGTCTTGTCTGTCTAGTCTTGTCTGTCTAGTCTTGTCTGTCTAGTCTTGTCTGTCTAGTCCTTGTCTGTCTAGTCTTGTCTGTCTAGTCTTGTCTGTCTAGTCTTGTCTGTCTAGTCTTGTCTGTCTAGTCTTGTCTGTCTAGTCTTGTCTGTCTAGTCTTGTCTGTCTAGTCTTGTCTGTCTAGTCTTGTCTGTCTAGTCTTGTCTGTCTAGTCTTGTCTGTCTAGTCTTGTCTGTCTAGTCTTGTCTGTCTAGTCTTGTCTGTCTAGTCTTGTCTGTCTAGTCTTGTCTGTCTAGTCTTGTCTGTCTAGTCTTGTCTGTCTAGTCTGTCTGTCTAGTCTTGTCTGTCTAGTCTTGTCTGTCTAGTCTTGTCTGTCTAGTCTTGTCTGTCTAGTCTTGTCTGTCTAGTCTTGTCTGTCTAGTCTTGTCTGTCTAGTCTTGTCTGTCTAGTCTTGTCTGTCTAGTCTTGTCTGTCTAGTCTTGTCTGTCTAGTCTTGTCTGTCTAGTCTTGTCTGTCTAGTCTTGTCTGTCTAGTCTTGTCTGTCTAGTCTTGTCTGTCTAGTCTTGTCTGTCTAGTCTTGTCTGTCTAGTCTTGTCTGTCTAGTCTTGTCTGTCTAGTCTTGTCTGTCTAGTCTTGTCTGTCTAGTCTTGTCTGTCTAGTCTTGTCTGTCTAGTCTTGTCTGTCTAGTCTTGTCTGTCTAGTCTTGTCTGTCTAGTCTTGTCTCTGTCTGTCTAGTCTTGTCTGTCTAGTCTTGTCTGTCTAGTCTTGTCTGTCTAGTCTTGTCTGTCTAGTCTTGTCTGTCTAGTCTTGTCTGTCTAGTCTTGTCTGTCTAGTCTTGTCTGTCTAGTCTTGTCTGTCTAGTCTTGTCTGTCTAGTCTTGTCTGTCTAGTCTTGTCTGTCTAGTCTTGTCTGTCTAGTCTTGTCTGTCTAGTCTTGTCTGTCTAGTCTTGTCTGTCTAGTCTTGTCTGTCTAGTCTTGTCTGTCTAGTCTTGTCTGTCTAGTCTTGTCTGTCTAGTCTTGTCTGTCTAGTCTTGTCTGTCTAGTCTTGTCTGTCTAGTCTTGTCTGTCTAGTCTTGTCTGTCTAGTCTTGTCTGTTCTTCTAGTCTTGTCTGTCTAGTCTTGTCTGTCTAGTCTTGTCTGTCTAGTCTTGTCTGTCTAGTCTTGTCTGTCTAGTCTTGTCTGTCTAGTCTTGTCTGTCTAGTCTTGTCTGTCTAGTCTTGTCTGTCTAGTCTTGTCTGTCTAGTCTTGTCTGTCTAGTCTTGTCTGTCTAGTCTTGTCTGTCTAGTCTTGTCTGTCTAGTCTTGTCTGTCTAGTCTTGTCTGTCTAGTCTTGTCTGTCTAGTCTTGTCTGTCTAGTCTTGTCTGTCCTAGTCTTGTCTGTCTAGTCTTGTCTGTCTAGTCTTGTCTGTCTAGTCTTGTCTGTCTAGTCTTGTCTGTCTAGTCTTGTCTGTCTAGTCTTGTCTGTCTAGTCTTGTCTGTCTAGTCTTGTCTGTCTAGTCTTGTCTGTCTAGTCTTGTCTGTCTAGTCTTGTCTGTCTAGTCTTGTCTGTCTAGTCTTGTCTGTCTAGTCTTGTCTGTCTAGTCTTGTCTGTCTAGTCTTGTCTGTCTAGTCTTGTCTGTCTAGTGTCTAGTCTTGTCTGTCTAGTCTTGTCTGTCTAGTCTTGTCTGTCTAGTCTTGTCTGTCTAGTCTTGTCTGTCTAGTCTTGTCTGTCTAGTCTTGTCTGTCTAGTCTTGTCTGTCTAGTCTTGTCTGTCTAGTCTTGTCTGTCTAGTCTTGTCTGTCTAGTCTTGTCTGTCTAGTCTTGTCTGTCTAGTCTTGTCTGTCTAGTCTTGTCTGTCTAGTCTTGTCTGTCTAGTCTTGTCTGTCTAGTCTTGTCTGTCTAGTCTTGTCTGTCTAGTCTTGTCTGTCTAGTCTTGTCTGTCTAGTCTTGTCTGTCTAGTCTTGTCTGTCTAGTCTTGTCTGTCTAGTCTTGTCTGTCTAGTCTTGTCTGTCTAGTCTTGTCTGTCTAGTCTTGTCTGTCTAGTCTTGTCTGTCTAGTCTTGTCTGTCTAGTCTTGTCTGTCTAGTCTTGTCTGTCTAGTCTTGTCTGTCTAGTCTTGTCTGTCTAGTCTTGTCTGTCTAGTCTTGTCTGTCTAGTCTTGTCTGTCTAGTCCTTGTCTGTCTAGTCTTGTCTGTCTAGTCTTGTCTGTCTAGTCTTGTCTGTCTAGTCTTGTCTGTCTAGTCTTGTCTGTCTAGTCTTGTCTGTCTAGTCTTGTCTGTCTAGTCTTGTCTGTCTAGTCTTGTCTGTCTAGTCTTGTCTGTCTAGTCTTGTCTGTCTAGTCTTGTCTGTCTAGTCTTGTCTGTCTAGTCTTGTCTGTCTAGTCTTGTCTGTCTAGTCTTGTCTGTCTAGTCTTGTCTGTCTAGTCTTGTCTGTCTAGTCTTGTCTGTCTAGTCTTGTCTGTCTAGTCTTGTCTGTCTAGTCTTGTCTGTCTAGTCTTGTCTGTCCTAGTCTTGTCTGTCTAGTCTTGTCTGTCTAGTCTTGTCTGTCTAGTCTTGTCTGTCTAGTCTTGTCTGTCTAGTCTTGTCTGTCTAGTCTTGTCTGTCTAGTCTTGTCTGTCTAGTCTTGTCTGTCTAGTCTTGTCTGTCTAGTCTTGTCTGTCTAGTCTTGTCTGTCTAGTCTTGTCTGTCTAGTCTTGTCTGTCTAGTCTTGTCTGTCTAGTCTTGTCTGTCTAGTCTTGTCTGTCTAGTCTTGTCTGTCTAGTCTTGTCTGTCTAGTCTTGTCTGTCTAGTCTTGTCTGTCTAGTCTTGTCTGTCTAGTCTTGTCTGTCTAGTCTTGTCTGTCTAGTCTTGTCTGTCTAGTCTTGTCTGTCTAGTCTTGTCTGTCTAGTCTTGTCTGTCTAGTCTTGTCTGTCTAGTCTTGTCTGTCTAGTCTTGTCTGTCTAGTCCTTGTCTGTCTAGTCTTGTCTGTCTAGTCTTGTCTGTCTAGTCTTGTCTGTCTAGTCTTGTCTGTCTAGTCTTGTCTGTCTAGTCTTGTCTGTCTAGTCTTGTCTGTCTAGTCTTGTCTGTCTAGTCTTGTCTGTCTAGTCTTGTCTGTCTAGTCTTGTCTGTCTAGTCTTGTCTGTCTAGTCTTGTCTGTCTAGTCTTGTCTGTCTAGTCTTGTCTGTCTAGTCTTGTCTGTCTAGTCTTGTCTGTCTAGTCTTGTCTGTCTAGTCTTGTCTGTCTAGTCTTGTCTGTCTAGTCTTGTCTGTCTAGTCTTGTCTGTCTAGTCTTGTCTGTCTAGTCTTGTCTGTCTAGTCTTGTCTGTCTAGTCTTGTCTGTCTAGTCTTGTCTGTCTAGTCTTGTCTGTCTAGTCTTGTCTGTCTAGTCTTGTCTGTCTAGTCTTGTCTGTCTAGTCTTGTCTGTCTAGTCTTGTCTGTCTAGTCTTGTCTGTCTAGTCTTGTCTGTCTAGTCTTGTCTGTCTAGTCTTGTCTGTCTAGTCTTGTCTGTCTAGTCTTGTCTGTCTAGTCTTGTCTGTCTAGTCTTGTCTGTCTAGTCTTGTCTGTCTAGTCTTGTCTGTCTAGTCTTGTCTGTCTAGTCTTGTCTGTCTAGTCTTGTCTGTCTAGTCTTGTCTGTCTAGTCTTGTCTGTCTAGTCTTGTCTGTCTAGTCTTGTCTGTCTAGTCTTGTCTGTCTAGTCTTGTCTGTCTAGTCTTGTCTGTCTAGTCTTGTCTGTCTAGTCTTGTCTGTCTAGTCTTGTCTGTCTAGTCTTGTCTGTCTAGTCTTGTCTGTCTAGTCTTGTCTGTCTAGTCTTGTCTGTCTAGTCTTGTCTGTCTAGTCTTGTCTGTCTAGTCTTGTCTGTCTAGTCTTGTCTGTCTAGTCTTGTCTGTCTAGTCTTGTCTGTCTAGTCTTGTCTGTCTAGTCTTGTCTGTCTAGTCTTGTCTGTCTAGTCTTGTCTGTCTAGTCTTGTCTGTCTAGTCTTGTCTGTCTAGTCTTGTCTGTCTAGTCTTGTCTGTCTAGTCTTGTCTGTCTAGTCTTGTCTGTCTAGTCTTGTCTGTCTAGTCTTGTCTGTCTAGTCTTGTCTGTCTAGTCTTGTCTGTCTAGTCTTGTCTGTCTAGTCTTGTCTGTCTAGTCTTGTCTGTCTAGTCTTGTCTGTCTAGTCTTGTCTGTCTAGTCTTGTCTGTCTAGTCTTGTCTGTCTAGTCTTGTCTGTCTAGTCTTGTCTGTCTAGTCTTGTCTGTCTAGTCTTGTCTGTCTAGTCTTGTCTGTCTAGTCTTGTCTGTCTAGTCTTGTCTGTCTAGTCTTGTCTGTCTAGTCTTGTCTGTCTAGTCTTGTCTGTCTAGTCTTGTCTGTCTAGTCTTGTCTGTCTAGTCTTGTCTGTCTAGTCTTGTCTGTCTAGTCTTGTCTGTCTAGTCTTGTCTGTCTAGTCTTGTCTGTCTAGTCTTGTCTGTCTAGTCTTGTCTGTCTAGTCTTGTCTGTCTAGTCTTGTCTGTCTAGTCTTGTCTGTCTAGTCTTGTCTGTCTAGTCTTGTCTGTCTAGTCTTGTCTGTCTAGTCTTGTCTGTCTAGTCTTGTCTGTCTAGTCTTGTCTGTCTAGTCTTGTCTGTCTAGTCTTGTCTGTCTAGTCTTGTCTGTCTAGTCTTGTCTGTCTAGTCTTGTCTGTCTAGTCTTGTCTGTCTAGTCTTGTCTGTCTAGTCTTGTCTGTCTAGTCTTGTCTGTCTAGTCTTGTCTGTCTAGTCTTGTCTGTCTAGTCTTGTCTGTCTAGTCTTGTCTGTCTAGTCTTGTCTGTCTAGTCTTGTCTGTCTAGTCTTGTCTGTCTAGTCTTGTCTGTCTAGTCTTGTCTGTCTAGTCTTGTCTGTCTAGTCTTGTCTGTCTAGTCTTGTCTGTCTAGTCTTGTCTGTCTAGTCTTGTCTGTCTAGTCTTGTCTGTCTAGTCTTGTCTGTCTAGTCTTGTCTGTCTAGTCTTGTCTGTCTAGTCTTGTCTGTCTAGTCTTGTCTGTCTAGTCTTGTCTGTCTAGTCTTGTCTGTCTAGTCTTGTCTGTCTAGTCCTGTTAGTCTAGTCTTGTCTGTCAAGTCTTTTCTGTTTAGTCTTCTCTGTCTAGTATTGTCAGTTTAGTTTTGTCTACCTACTTTTAGATATTCTTGTGTGTCTAGTCTTGTCTGTTTAGTTTTGTCTCACAGTCTTATTTCTGTAGTATTGTCTGTCTAATCTAGTCCGTCTAGTCTGTCTGTCTAGGCTTGTCTTTCTAATAATATAATGGTACCCTATAGTAGTACATAATAGTACCCTATTATGCTCTACAGCAGAGTTTCCCAAATGCCGGGTCGTGACCCGGTACCGGGCCACGGAAAAAAAATACCGGGTCGCAAAGGAACTCGTAAAAAGATTAGCTGAATTTTGTTTTAGTTTATTTATTTTTACGAAAATGTAAAATATATCTAAGTAAAATTAAATCGGCATTATTGAATAAATTAATTGTGTGCAAAAATACATTATACTTTTATACTTTCTGGGAATATATCAAGCTATTCTTGGAAGAAGCTATTAAATAGTATATTAAAGGACGAGTTCAGTAAACGCGATTTTTCAGCACGCATCCAAGTTTGATTTTCTAATGGAAAAGTTCTGACAGATGCCTTACGAACGAGTTTTTTATGGTATTTTTTCTTTTTATGGTATTTTTTCATTTCTAAATAAAAACATCGCCGATACAAATTGAGAAAATTGTGTAGCACTCGGCGAGCCATAACCGCTCCCATATGAGTGCTGTTATGAGTCCATTACAGACGCAAAATAGAAAAAACATATAACGTTCCACAATGCCTCGACTTGTGAGAGAACACAAACTTAAATTATTTTGATTTTAATTGTAAAAAACTAGTACTTATCCAGTATTCTTTGTAAGTTTTCGGCTACCAATTAGCTATCAATAAAACATGTAAACGCATTTCCGATCTCATTTTCGCTTTTTTTTTTGTTTTAAAATGTTCAACACACCATTTTGAAATATATTTGAATTGTTATTACATGAATGCGCAAACTACATGCACTACATATATACCGTTTTTGACTATCTCTTTCATTTGATGAACAATATCTACGGGTCACGAAGGAAAAATATTAAAATAACCGGGTCACGAAGAAAAGAGTTTGGGAAACGCTGCTCTACAGAAACCGCATAATGTTCGTCATATAGACAATACTTGTGCTTTTTATTGTGTTGATGTTCCAATTAAGGATACAACGTTGATAGACAATCAAGATTATATCAGCTGCAACATTACAATTATTTGTAATGTTCATATGAAACTCAAAGTTGTGCTAATTACGTTTTGAATTTTTTTTTTTTTTAGTCTAATTTTGTCTGTAAAAAGTTATCTATAATTTAATTATAAATTGTTATTAATTAAAAAACTGTAAATTTTAAATCTGTAATTATTATCTTTCCTCAATTTTTATGTTCAAATTTATTGAAAAGTATTTTAACTATTTGTTAACTAAATAATTAAAAAATAGAGTAATTATTATTTAAGGGTGGGAGTTTTGGTCTGAATTGAGTGATTTGTGAAGTAAAGGAGGTGATAATTCAGGCTGTTAACTTGTTGAAAATTGTGATTGTTAACTTCAATCAGTGTAGAATAATGAATTGGTGATTAGTTTTTAGCGATTCATCGAATTTTCCAAACATTTAGTATATAGTGACCATTAATACTAAAAGAACATTTTATGTGATGTGTATAGATAGGGGTGCGGTACTGAATCTGTTAACGCCTTAAAGTCGTAAAACTATTAAGAACATGAGCTTTAAAGCTCTTCTATAGCTATAAAAATCGTTGTTAAAGCGTTGTTATTTATGCGACCATAACTTAAAGATGGAAATTATTCCCATTTCCACAGCTAAAAAAGAAAACAATCATCTATTCGCATAAATTAGTATTATTTCAGTGAAACCTTTATATCGACGGCACATTACATAGAATTTAAAGAAAGTAGCAGGTAGACGATTCCAAACTGTTTCTTTCTATATAAAAATGGGGTGAGGTTTCAGTTCTTATCACTTACTAATTAATTGTCTCCAAGAAATTTGGGCAGTAATTAGGTGGAAGGTTTCCAATCAATTTCGAGTAGAAACCGATTAATTAGAATATCACTTTAGGGTGCTAAAGAGATCTATTTTGCGAATAACTTAAAAGCTAACTGATGTTTGAGGAGATTATCGTCAAATGGATTTTCAGCCGGATTCTACTTATCAGCGTTTTAGGCACGTGACTAAGGGTTGCACACGCTAGGGGTATTAATCAATTTGAACATGTTTCAATTTCACTTTCGAAAATAAATAAAACAGATTTATATAAAGACATCTTTTATCTGATTCATTCAAATCAACATTTTCATTTTGATGGAATAAATTATTTAATTTAGAGTTTTTATAGAAACATTGAAATCAGATACTACAAGATTTTATAACTACGAAACATGAATTTAACTTCGTTTTAGAATACCTTGATTACATTTTTTATTTTTTAATGAAATCTTTTTGTAATGGCAATTTTGTTTTTGATTTTTTCTCTCTTAATTTTAAATCATTGAAATGAAGTATTAACCGAAAAAATTATTACAAAAAAATTGGGTTCTTTTCATTAAGATTTTAAAAAGGAGAAAAAACATTGTTTCGGTTGACTATGTTATCTTCTACGTTATCTTCATGGAATCTCCTCAATTGAATTTATCAAATTTGATTTAATGTCTCTTATTAATTATTGTTCGAACAAATTTTTGTTCAGTACACAGTTTTTGTTGTTGCTTTCGGATTTGCAAAATAATGATTTTATTGTATTATAAATTCAACACATGTTTTACGATTACAATCAAACAATGAATCTACATCACAAAAAGAAACAAACATAAATAAAGTCTATATTTAAGGATGGTGTTTAATCAAAATAGATAAATATCATTACATTAAAAGTCTATAAAGCTGGCACCCCCACCTCTTCAAAAATCAAATTTGATAAGACCAGAATTATGTGCTCTTTATGTGCTAATTATGTGCCACAATCAAATTTTACTAGTGGGGGTGCTAACTTAACAGTCAAGCTGTCATCCACCCATCTAAAAAATTGGGATACCGATACCAAATAAGTACTACAATTATGTGCTATTTATGTGCTTTTCAAGTACCCTGGAGCGAAGCCGCTAACTCAACCCCTTGTGCGAGAAGCTCACCCCGAACGGAATGAGCCATAAGAGGCGAAATCTATAATAATCGAGCAAACAAGTTTTAACCAACGCGATATTGTTGCAATAATTATGTGTTCTCCAGATATGATATTCCCGTTTTTTGTGCTCGCATCCTTGTCGAAAAATTTTCCCCGAACTGTATTAGCCTTAAGAATTGAAATCTTTCTAGATTTCACCACTTATGGCTCATTCTGTTCGGGGTGAGTTTTTCGCACAAGGGTTTCAGCACAAAAATCGTAAATAGCATATCTGCAGAGTACATAATTATTGCAACAATTTTGAATCATTTAAAATGTCTGTTCTTATTTATTAAAGATTTCAACTCTTAAGGCTAATACAGTTCAGGCTGAATTTTTCGTACAAGGGTGCGAGCACAAAAATCAGGAATATGATATCTGGAGAGTCATGGGCGAAACCAATCATAGTCTGGTTCCTCGGCCGTGATACTGCGATGTGGAAAGGAAATAGAAAGACTACCACATTATTATATTTCCTGAACGTCGGAAGACGGAGAATGATGATGGCAGTTCCTGGAGTAATGAATTCCGGAGGTAAAATACTCCCCCTTTCGGATCTCCGGGTGGGGAGTACTTCGAGGAGAGTCATCAATAGAGCTGGACATTTTATTTTCAGGATCGGGACATGGAACGTAAGAACATTTAGAAGAGCAGGGAAACTGGAAAATCTGAAAAGAGAAATGGATAAATGTAAAGTGAACATAATGGGTTTAAGTGAAGTGAGGTGGACAGGTAGTGGTGAAATAGTGTCAGGTAATTACACAATGTTTTACTAAGGCGGAAAAAGTCATGAACGTGGAGTAGCAATAGTGATGGGAAATCAATTAGTGGAAAGTGTGACTAAAATGGTGTTTGATAGTGATCCTCTAATATTTTTGAAAATAAGTGCAGAACCAGTGGCCATTCTGATAATTCAAGTGCACATGCCAACATCAGATCATGATGACGAAGAAGTGGAGAAAATATACGATGAAATAGAGGACATCATCCACTCTGAAGGCAGAGGAAAAATGAACACCATAATAATGGGTGACTGGAATAGTGTGGTAGGACAAGGTAGTGAAGCAGACATCGTGGGACAATATGGGTTAGGTAGAAGAAATGATAGAGGAGGGATGCTAGTCGAATTCTGTCAGCGTAACAATTTGGTAGTGATGAACACTTGGTTTAAGAAAAGGAAGAATAAATTATACACATGGAAGAGCCCAGGTGACATTAGTAGATATCAGATAGATTTCATACTTGTAAAGCAGAGGTTTAAGGGCAGTGTGAAAGACACCAAGACTATGCCAGCTGCCGATATAGATTCGGATCACAACCTTCTGGTTGCAGACATCAGTACAAGGTTGAAGAGGATCAGACAGTGTGGGAAGAGAAAGCAGAGATGGGACTTGGAAAAGCTAAAAGAGAAGAATGAGGCAGTAAGAGAATCCTTAGAGAATGTCTTTAGTGAATTGAGAGAGGAGAATGTAAGTGCAAGTGCAGAAGAACAGTGGAGAAATATTAAACTGGGGTTGTTGAATACTTTAGAGAGTAAAGTCGGGAGGGAAGCAAAAAGAGCGAGGAAACTCTGGATCACCAATGAGATCCTGGAGAAGATATAAGGAAAGGAGGAAATGTAAAAATGTGAACGAAGCGGAATACAGAAGACTTAACAATGCACTCAGGAGAGAAACAGACAAAGCGAAGGAAAAATACCTAGAAGAAATGTGTGAAGAAGTTGGGAGGGAGTGAGAATAAAGGAGTAAGGAACTTCGGAATAGAAAACTCTAAAGGACAAATGGAGACAGAACAAGGGGAGATGCTGAAAATATGGGAGGAATACGTAAAAGAACTCTACGATAAGAAACACCACCCGCAAGTAATTAAAATAGAGACAGAGGAGGCGGTTGATGAAGACGAAAAAGGGCCCAGCATATTGAAAACAGAAGTAGAGAAGGCAATTAAGGACATGAAGAGGAGGACAGCTACAGGAGAAGACGACATACCAGTGGATTTGCTGAAGGAAATCGGAGATGGAGGTTTGAAAGCGTTGACACAACTCATCAACAAAATCTAATAAACTGGGGAATGGCCTAAAGACTTTTTAGATGTCACAATGGTTGCTCTAGAAAAGAAACAGCAAGCCAAGAAATGTAGTGATTACAGAACAATTAGTTTGATCTCACACGTTGCGAAAATCATTGCAAAAATACTCAATGGACGGATATAACATAAAATCGAAGAAGTAATGAAAGATGATCAGTTTGGATTTAGGAAAAGAAAAGGAACCAGGGATGCCATAGGCATGGTGAGGATATTGGCGGAGAGAGTTTTGACTGTTAACGAAGAAGTCTGCGTGTGTTTTATAGATTGGCAGAAGGCCTTCCATAGAGTTAACTGGACAAAATTGATGAATATTCTTAAGGAGATTGGTGTCAACTGGAGAGACCGGAGACTAATTTGCAATCTGTATATGAAACAAAGAGTAAAAGTACAATTGAACTACGGAGAAACATACAACGTAGAAATAGGAACAGGAGTCTGACAAGGATGTTGTCTATCGCCGAGTCTCTTCAATTTGTATGGTGAATGGCTGGCGAGAGAAGCTTTGAAAGGATGTGGAAATTTCAAGATAGGATGACGCCTCATCAACACCATCAAATATGCAGATGACCTGGTAGTACTCGCCAAGAACCAAAGACAACTACAACACATGATGAACCGGCTGGTGGAAACTGGAAGGAATTATGGCATGGAAATTAACAAGGAAAAATGTAAAGTGATGACGATATCAAAAAGGGAAAAACTTTTGAAGCTAACAGTCGACAATCAACAACTGGAGAATATAAAACAGTGCAAGTACTTGGGAAGCCTGCTGACAAAGGATGCATACTGCACAAATGAAATTCGAGCAAGAATCGCCATGGCCAAAGCTGCATTCAACAAGAAGAGGACTCTACTGACCAGCAAGTTGAGCTTGGAACTAAGGAAGAAACTGGTGAAGTGCTATATCTGGAGCATTGCACTGTACGGAGCAGAGACGTGGACCATGAGGAAAAGGGAGAAAAAATACATCGAATGTTTTGAAATGTGGCGTTGGAGAAGAATAGAAAAGATCAAGTGGACAGATAGGGTGACAAACGAGGAGGTATTAAGAAGGCTAGGAGAAAAGAGAATTATTCTAAATACAATTCTCCAGAGGAAGGCCAACTGGATCGGACATATAATTAGACATGAGGGGCTCATACATGACGTCATTGAAGGGAAGATTAAAGAAACTGCAGGTCGAGGAAGAAGAAGAATACAACAGCTGGATAACATGAAAGAAAGGAGGAGATGCAGCAGGCTAAAGGAAGAAGCTGAGGACAGGGAACATTGGAGGCAGAAATTCTCCGTACAAAGACAAGGACCTGCCACTAGGCAGAATACTGTATAATATATGATATCTGGAGAACACAAAATTATTGCAACAATATAGCGTTGGTTAAAACTTTTTGTTTTGAAAAAAAAATCGTTTGTTCGATTATAATATATATCGTCTCTTATGGCTCATTCTGTTCAGGGCGAGTTTCTCACACAAGGTGTTGAGTTAGCGACTTCGCTCCAGGGTACATGAAAAGCACATAAATAGCAAATAATTGTAGTGTTTATTTGGTGTCGGTATCCCAATTTTTCAGATGGGTGCTAACTTAACAGTCAAGCTAGCACCCCCACTAGAAAAATTTGATTCTTTCATTGAAGGCACATTCGAGCACAAAAACCGCGATTGCGGCACATAATTAGCACATAAAGAGCACATGATTTCATCGAGATTCAAGCAACTCCAATCTAATTGCAACAAATTTATTTTCATAATTAATCAACATGCCAAGAGAACTGCGTTCTAATGCAAACATTGATAAAAACGAAGATGATTTAATTCAAATTTTTTCTAACCCTCTTTTTGCGAAATTTTTGGGTGATATTATAAGGAAAGAGATTGGGCCACTGAAAAATACCATAAATCTGTTATGTGACGAAGTTAAAAATTTTGAAGGTATGGTCGAGACTTTATGTAATTCTACATCCAGTAGAACAGTAATTAATCCAAGTCGGGAATATGAGGCTGATAAAATACCTGAAGAGGCTAATATAACACACGAAAAAAAACCTACTAATTCTTATAAAATACCGTCAGGGCCGGCAGATTTCAAGTGCAATCCAAAATCTAAATCTCGAGTCGAAGAGCCGATTGATTCAGATAATTGCCCTGCTAATGTTAAAACCCGAGGTAATTGTTCAAGCTTCTCTAGTGCTACACCTAGACCTAAACCTATACTATTAGGTTCCGGCACCTCTGCTCTTCTTAGTGCGGCAGCGCCCACCAGACGCACCTGGTTCCATCTTAGCAACTGCTCTCCAGAGACGAATGAGGCGCTATTACTGTCATTTATCAAAAACACTTAAATATTCAAGACTGCGTTTGTAAATGCCTACTTTCTGGCAGTAGATATTCCACGTTCAAGATTGGTTTGAAGGAGCATGATTGAAGGAGCCAATTTCCTGGATCCTGTGAAGTGGCCATGCAATGTTGCTATCAGAGAATTCGTACATATACCTAGATTGAGATCATTCCGTGTCCAAACTAATTCCGGAGCCTTAATGTCTAAGACCTCTGATACTACCAAGGTAGATGACAGTCATATGGACAATCCACCTCCTACTTTTTTAGGAGGACCCATTCTTGCCTGACCGAATTTAGGTTAAGTGATTACTATCAAAATGTACGTGGGCTCAACACAAAGTTTGACTTAATTTACCCTGCGATGTGTGATGTTGATTTTGACTTTGTCTTTCTAAGGGAAACTTGACTTCATTACTGTGTACTAAACAGTGAATTTATGCCGTCCTATTTTACGACTCTCAGATCTGACCGCAATTTTTCCAAATCGGGTCTAACAAGGGGTGGTGGTGTACTTATCGCCGCAAATAATAAGCGTTTTAATCTGAACCCAGTTGACACGTTTCATACCATTGATATAGTTGCGCGCACCTGTTTGATAGCCTTCCTGAAGTACTTGCTTGTATGCGTCTATATTCCCGCCAGTACCTTTACTTCGACGTTCGAGTTGTTCTTTGAGTACCTTGAGGTAGCAATAATGTTGCCAGACATTACGATAGCATTGTAATAGCTGGTGACTTCAATCTTTCTCAGAACATTTATGCGCACAGGAAATCTTCTGCGATTGATAATTTTATGTCTCTCTGTAATCTTAAGCAAGTGAACACTATCAAGAATTCGGGTAATAATATGCTGGATTTTGTTTTTAGCAACCTGACGGCGGTTATTAACAGGGAACAGTGCCCTGTAGTCCCTGAGGATATCCATCATCCTGCCCTAATGGCACATTTTACGATTCCTCCCATTCAAGGTATCTCTAAGTTTGTGTGCAATAGGAAGTTACTTCCATGCAACAAAGCCTATAATTTTCGACGTGCCGATCTCCCCACCGATTACCTGGACCTTAATAGTGCTAACTTCACCTTTCCTAATGAGCGGATCAAGTCATAGAATGATCTTTTGGACTCTTTTTACTTCCGCCTTTATGCAGTTCTCGATATATCTGTTCCTAAGTTCTCCTCTCACACATCCTCCTATCCCAAATGGTTTTCACCCGCAATAATTGATGGACTTCGTAAGAAACGTGTTCTGCATCGTGTCTACAAGAAATCCAGATCTACTCTTGACTACTCTGAACTCAAACGCGTCAGTTCGCTGGTTAAGTCTCAAATTAAATCTGCATTCACTAACTTTATCTCTGATTCGGCTAATAATATCTCAAAAGATCCGAAAAGTTTTTGGTCATTTGTTAAGGCTAAGAAGTGTGTAAGCCGTATTCGAGGTGAAATGTTCTACCTTTGGATGGTGCTACCTTGAACACTCTGCAGTCTATAGTAGATGGTTTTGCAAGCTACTTCAAGGGAGTTTATAGAACATCGTCCCCCTTTATGAGTCAATCAGATATCTCTGGTCTCAACATCCCTCTTACCGTCTTACTTGAGTCACGGAGGATGAGGTTGTATCAACTCTCAAGCAGGCCAAGTGTAGCTTGACCAGCGGAGCGGATCTTATTCCATCTTTATTACTTCGGGACTGTGCGCATATTTTTGGACCTCCACTGACTACTTTATTCAACAAAATTCTCCTTGAAGGCAAGTTTCCAGCTTTGGAAGATTTGCCACATACACAAATCTGGCCCGTTGACCGACATTTCAAATTATCGTCCCATATCCCTAGTTTCCAACTTCTCCAAAATATTCGAATCGATCGTTTTTAACTCCATCTTTCCCCGTATTAAGCATCTTGTTTCCACGAATCAGCATGGGTTCATGAAGGGTCATTCCACGGTCACCAGTATTGTAGCCTTCGCTGAGTATGCTACTCCAGTTGTTGCAAGTAGGGGGCAGGTGGACTGTATTTATTCAGACTTCGCCAAGGCGTGCGATAGCGTCGATCATGCAATCATTGTAAACAAGCTGCATTCCTTTGGCCTTGAAGGCAAACTTATAACTTTATTTTCCTCTTAAATGAATTTGTAGCCTCTTCCGGTGTTCCTCAGGGATCAATCCTCGGGCCCATGTTATTCAATATGTTCATTAATGACTTGAGCGCGTCTCTTCATTATCGTCTCCTCATTTACTCTTTGCTGATGACCTTAAGATCTTCTCGGCTGTCATGAACCCTGATGACTGTCATCTTTTGCAAACTAGTCTAAACACCTTAGGGGAATGGTGTGAAGTCAACAAGTTGGACGTTAATCTTAGCAAGTGTAATGTTGTTACGTTTTCTAGACTCCAGCAACCGATTGAGTGCAGGTATTCTTTATCAAACGTCGGTCTTGATCGCTGTGAGTCAGTCAAAGATCTGGGGATTATTTTCGATTGTCAGCTTTCGTTTGTCCAATACATACTGTCGTCAGTCAAGAAGGCTGCAAGGGCTCTTGGATTCATGATCCGTAATTCTCGCAATTTTAATAATAAGTTGGCTCTGAGGGTGCTTTACTACAGCTTTGTGAGATCCGTTTTGGAGTATGGATCCATCATTTGGGACCCTCACTTTAAAAAGCACATTACTGGTCTGGAAGTTATTCAGAGGAAATTGCTCAAATTCCTCTGGTTTAAAACGTTCGGCGGTCCTCCTGCGCTTCAAGTCGATCACCCTTCGCTGCTGGCTGAACTTGGGTTTGAATCACTTAAATGAAAGTAGAACTCTGGCTGGTCAGGTCTTTCTATTTAAGGCAGTTCACAGTATCCTTGACGCCCCTGAGATTGTCCATCAACTAAACTTTCTAGTGCCAAGAGCTGCTAGTCGTCAGTCTGCCTCTTTCTATATTCATTCATCGGGTGGTCATATTTCCTTGAACCCACCTCTCAATAGATTATGCTCCATCTATAACTCGTTGAGCTCTGATTGTGACATTTTTGGCAAGCTCAAAGCCTTTAAAGCAAGTGTTGTTAATTGCCTGACGAATTGTCCTACTCTTCCCGACCATGCCTAGGTGTCGGTTTGATCTTTAAGCATACCTAAGCGCATTGATTGTGTATTTTATTTTGTTCTATATTATTTTGAATTATATTTTTGTTTTATTTCTGGCTGATTATGCTGTTTTTTTAATGTTATGATAATGTGTCTTTTCTTCCTTTTTTAGGGTTCCGTACCGAAAACGGAACCCTTATAGGATCACTTTGTTGTCCGTCTGTCTGTCTGTCTGTCTGTCTGCCCGACTGTCTGTCCGTCAAGACCATTTTGCTCAGGAACGCGTAGAGGTAACAAGTTGAAATTTGTATCAAATACTCGGGTCTACGGTCTCTTTCAGCTGTGAAAAAAACAAACTTGTAAGTCAACGTGATCAAAAGATATGACCGTTTATTTTGCATATTTTGCGATTTCACAAGGGAATCAAAACCTATAGGTTGGCATATAATTTGGCAAGAAGCGGTGTCTTACAGCATATGTAAAGGGAAAAATCTGAAAACAGTAAATATGTAGTTTAATTACAAGAAAAATGCGAATTTACTATTAGAAACTTATAAAAATACACTAATGTTGTCGTATTGGTATTGTCAGGCTCCAGAAGCATATGGGTTGCATACAGTTAGGTCCTCCTCGGTTAGGTCCGAAGGTTAAAAAGTATGTGTTGGCACCAACCTGTTTATTCTGAATTTTCTTTGTTTATATTCGTTATGCATTTCATCACGTACGCTCTATATACATAATATCTACAGGGTATATATTATGTCTAAATTTTGCTTGTTTATAACCGAAATGCGACATACTCAAGTCCCGTAACATCCTGTATATATTATATTTCTAATTTTTCTTTATAATCTACATAATATGTTGATAATCTACATAATAATACTATACTATAATCTACATAATCTACATAATATGTTGTAGATACTATGATTTAAGTATATTATACTTAAATGACGTACGCCCTATATTTTTTGGTAGTCAATTGCCCAAAAGCAGTCAGTTGAACAACTGAATGTTAAAAGTATCGAAATAGGTCTAGAAATAGTTAATATATTAGTAAATATTAGATCTAGAAATAGTTAGATCTTAATATAAGTTAGTGAATAAGTGTAATACTAAAATAAAGTTTTCTTTTTATAAGTTAAAAATATTTGCGTTATTTAAAAAAAAACCCTGTATACCTTTATACAGGGTATATAGGTATACAGGCAACATTGAGCAGTAAAAACAAATAGTGAAGTTCGAGAACCCCTAAACACTCATAGTGAATGTGGGGGATGTATGGTAATAAAATATAGGGTAGAATTCCATCGTACGACAGCGACATCTTCAGGTTATGCTTGCAGCGGTACTAAGATGGTCGTGTTTTGAGGAGGGCCACTTGTCAAGTTAACTGAATGTGCTTGCTACGTCTTCCACAAATAAAAGATACCTTACTTACAAGTTTGTACGGAGCCCTCGGTGCGCGAGTCACAACTCGCACTTGGCTGGTTTTTTTTTTAATTAATTTACTGTAATCTTGCTCTGTAATTGTTTCACACTGTTGGGCAATGATCGAATAAATAAAAAAAAAATTAAAAATTCTGGTCTTATCAAATTTGAATTTTGAAGAGGTGGGGGCCAGCTTTATAGCCCTTTACATTAGGCCGCTTCAAACTCGATTTTATCTCTGTCATTTTTTTAAACAACTTTTTAATATACGGTAGAATATGTAATTGAAAACAAAACACAGCCACATAAAGTTTAGAAAAGCTACAAATTATTAACTTTCTGTATTAAATTTCATTCTAAATCAAAAAATATAAAATTCGCTATATACCATTAAAATTATCAAATTTGTCAAAGTATTGTCAATTAATTTAAAAACCTTGAACATTGTTTAAATTCTTGAATATTGTTTATATGAATTTTTGATATCTTTTCCAAGAAATCTTTCATTTTTAAGACGAAAATATTTTATTTTGTAAATAGCAAAAAATAGGAAAGAAATGTAAAAGAGAAGCGAATATGTTAAAGGCAGTTTGACGAAATTAGTTTTTTTTTTATTTTGTCGAGGTTGAATCTTTAAATATATTTTTTTGAGATTTGTTATTTATGTCATTGGAGGTCACAAATACTAGATTTTCCAATTTTAAATGCTTCGTTTTAAGATTATCCTTTAAGATACCGTTTAGTATTACACAGCGTTCATTTTTTTTACTCAATCTATTACAAATTACAGACTTTCCATGCAATCGTTATCACACAACACAATCCACATTAATATTATCATATTTACAAAAGAAACTAACGCTTAATAAATTCAACATAGGCATGACTAAAATTTTTGTAAATTAGCCTTGATCAAATTCAACAAAGGTACATACATTGTCAATTAAAATAAAATTGCAAAAACATTACGTAATTAGGTTGCGTAATAGATGCCTAAAATATGTAATAAAATGTTCCCAGTTATAAAGCTTTCCTGAAAAAAAAAATATTAATAAGATAATTGCATTAAGGAATTTAGTATATTTGTTCGATAGCCTTCCAAACTATGATGACAGGATTTACTTTAAAACTGAAATAATTAGCCGAGTAATTGCCGATTTGATAATGTAATTAAGATGTAATTACGTACTTATAGCAGATAATATTCAGCAGATAATCTATAGATCGTAGTGAACATGATGTAGCATAAATTCGATGGAGATATCTTAACTGTCTAGTCTTATCTATCTAGTATTATCTGTCTAGCATTCTCGGTCTAGCATTCTCTGTCTAGTATTTTCTGTTTAGTATTGTGTGTCTAGTCTTGTCTGTTTAGTTTTGTCTGTATAAATTGAGACGGTATTATCAATATTTTGATATGCTTAGTTTAATTTTGATTAAAGAATGAAAATGTTGATAAGAAGATTTGAATCAAACGCCGAAGAAAGGAAGGTATGTATGTAGTTACATAGTACAAGAGATAAATTTGTAAATGAATGAAATCTAAATGGACGGCAAGATTGTGTGTAGGTGAATTATGTAAGAGTTGTCGGGAATCAATTTAGTGAGTTGATTAATATTAGTGATTTAGATGAAAGGCGAGTATGCGTGTAGTTTGGGGGTATATTAGAAATTACAAGAAGTTTGAGTTATTTGGCATTGTTGAGTGTATTCCTGTAGTTCATTCGTAATGGATATTGGGAATTGAATTGAACTATTATATGCAGAACTTCTGGCATATGTCAACTGTAGATGATATATGAAGCAATTTAGTTCAAATTAAAGCAATTACCTTGGCGAACGCGAAGTACTTCTACTACCCATATAACAAGAATAAATCACTGGTATTAATGAATTCGATATAGAAATTCATTCTGACATTATAATAGGCGTTAATAATACTAATACTTTACGTCTTTTGAACACCTCGCGACCATTCCAAGTTCAAGTACACCTTCGGACGCGTTTTAATATCGCGAGTTATGCACTTTACTATTATTTTATGCAAAACCTGCCTAACAATGAGGCAGTTTAAGAAAAATAAAAGCCGCGGCTATTTATAGGCACCATATAAATGTTTCAGTTTCAGAAAAGGAACATCAACTTGTCTCTACTTAAATCTAAATAACTTTACATAAAGAGGGTTGGCTTGACGTGCCCTTTACTTCGAGAAAAAAAATTACAACGCGGCCGCATTTCTGACATGAGCACATATTTTGACATCTCCTAATCCGCCTAGACCTAAAAAGATATTAATAATTTTTAACTATTCCCAATGTTCCTAAAGGGAAAGTGGACGGATTGTGTTTCATCTTCAATTATTCACTATTCCACGTCCCTCCCTTGCTTACAATTTTTGCCGCCCATATAAATGATAGTATCTACATTCTTAGACTCATACCAACACCACGCTTTTCCTTTTTCTATTACTTTCTCTATACAAATATTACATTATAAAACAACTCCTGCCCCCCTCCCCCCCCATACAAATCATCCTCAATTATATAAAATCTCACCTTACAAGCCTTTTATACTCCAAGAAACACTAAATTTTTATTCATAAATACACACATTAAAATTCGAAAAAAAAACAACAGATTTCTAAATTTTATTTTTTCATCGATCGTATTCTTATTTCACTAATAAAAATTATTTAAGATTTAATGTAGTTTAAAAGCCTAGACAGAAAATATTAGGGTGGAAATCTGAACAGGCAAGACTAAATAGACAATACTAGACAGAAAAGATTAGACAGACAAAGCAGGTATGACTAGACAGACAAGATAGACTAGACTAGAGAGACAAGACCAGAAACACAAAACTACACAGGCAAGACTACACAGACAGGACTAGACAGACTGGTCCACACAGACAAGACTAGATAGACAAGACTAGACAGACAACACTAGACAGACTAGACAGACAAGACTAGACAGACAAGTCTATAAAAAATAAAATTCACAAACAAAACCCAATCGAAATTGATATAAACAACTCTCAGGTTCAAGATCCCTTCAAAATAGCATCATTTTTCAATGAATTCTTTGCTAAAGCACCGGAAGAAATAATGAAAAACATCACTCCAACAATTATAACGGAGAATCACATACAATTTATAGATGAAACAATATTCCTGGATGACATCTCGGAAAATGAACTAAAGTCCATAATGGATCACAAACTAAAAAACAAAAACTCCCACGGACCAGATGGATTGCCTTGCCGCCTGATAAAAGAAAACTCTCAGCACTTTATAAAACCTTTATTGAATATTGTAAATTGTTCACTCGAGGCTGAGGAATTTCCAGACATTTTAAAGGTAACTACCATCCTGCCCATTTATAAGAAAGGGGATAAAAAGGAACCCAACAACTACAGGCCCATTGCCCTAATTTCAGTGTTCTCTAAAATTCTTGAATACTGTTTCATATCCCGTGTGGTTGCATGTGGTTGCACTCGTACCTAAAAAATCGCTGACAATATGTACAAATTCGCTCTAGCACTACTTAAACCGAGTCTTCAAAAATAATATCCAATACAGGGGTTCCTCAGGGAAGCGTGTTAGCGCCTACCGTATTTGTCTTATACTTGGCCGACCTGGTATCATACTCACCAAATGCCTTCTGTACTCTTTATGCAGATGATGCCAACTTTTTAATATCTAAAAATAGCTTAAACGAATCACAGATAGAAGCAAATAGACTTATACAAGACATAACAAGCTGGTTCTCTGCGAATAGACTCCACCTGAATTTGGACAAATCGGAAATCGGAAGTGATTACGTCACTAATGTTTCCATTCAATTAGGAACACTTACTCTTAAAAGAGCAACTTTCACCAAATTCCTAGGAGTCCATTTCGAGCAACATCTATCATGGCACACTACAATCAACAGCATATGCCGGACTATCAACAAAAAGTTTATTGTATTCGACACCTACGAACATTCTTAACAATGCAGGAACTGAAAAACTTCTATTACGCTGAAATTCAGTCGGTCTTGATGTATGGCATTATTACATGGGGAGCATCCCCTGAACTAACAATTTTGCTGAAAGCCCAAAAAAGGGTTGTACGTTCCATTCTAGGTCTGCCAGCATTTGCTTCCTGTAGACGTCATTTTGTAGAACTTAACATCCTAACTGTCCCTAGCTTACATATATTAGAAACAACCAGCTATATCCACCGAAACAGACATCTAATACAAAAAAATAAGGATAAACATTACTATCCCACCAGAACTCGTCTCAAATTGTGCACGCCTCAAACTACAACTATCCTATGAAGCAAGGCTCCTGACGTTCTTGGGATCCATCTGTATAACTCGCTTCCACTGGAAATAACTCAAGAACAATCATACAGAATTTTTCGAAGTAAAATTAGAAATATTCTCGTGGCCCAATGTCCATACAAAATGGAAGAATTTTTAGAATTTTGCAAATTTATGTAACAATTTCCTGACTTGCCTATATGTATTCTGTATACATCCAACTGGCCAATAAATGAATTTGAATTTGAATTTGACTAGGCAGACAAGACTAGATAGACAAGACTAGACAGACAAGACTATACAAACAAGACTATACAGACAAGACTAGACTGACAAGACTAGACAGACAAGATTAGATAGACTAGACTAGATAGAAGAGACTAGACAGACAAGGCTAGAAAAACAAGACTCTACAGACAAGACTAGACAGATAAGACTAGACAGCCTATTTGTATTTTCGCTAGTCTGCGCATGAAGGCTAGCATTCCTTCCAAAAGGACACTATGCTGGTTGCAATGCTATCAATTTTAATTTCATATTTTATCTACTTTTCGAGATCTCTGGGCCTGAGTTATTGAATTCTAAACTGTTCATCATGATCCAGTCTAGATAATTGTTTGGCGTGTTTATCAAAGACAAGCCACCACTCTTTCGATTTTGGTACTGTTAATATATCATCTTCATACTTAGGCCAGGTAAGTTCATGCATCCGCAGATCCGTCTCCAAAGATCGTCTCCATATTTAGGCATCTGTGCAATAAAACAGTACGTGTGCCGCGGTGTCATTTTGGCCACAATCACAGAAGGGACTTTCTCTTTTACCAAATCTGTGGAGGTATGCTTTGAAATTACCATGGCCTGTTATTAACTGGATTGCGTGGTGGGACAGACTGAAGTTGAAACCCCTCCAGGTCTTAATGGACGGTATAAACAGCTTGTTCCGCAAGCCTGTTTTAGCCATATCCCATCTGTCCTGCCAGAGCTTCTCGAAATGCACTTTGGAGCACGATCTTAAAGCCTGTTTGGGCAAATTACTAAGGGAAATTATCAGATCTTCCTTGTCAGCTGATTGTTTGGCAAGCATGTCTGCTCGTTCATTGCCTTCAAAACCAGCGTGGGCCTTAGCTCTATGTCAAAGGATCTTGTTCTTCCTTGAAACTCTGGCAGCTGTCTTCCACGTCTCCAACAATAATTCAGTGGGTGCATTTAAATTCTTCAGAGCATCCAGAATAGATAGGCTTTCACAAATGATGCAACAGGGTCTGCTGCTGTTATTTTGCACAAAACGCAAGGCTTGCAGTATGCCCAAAAGTTCAGCTTGAAAAATTGAGCAATACTTTTCTAACTTAATAAGTTTATGGTACACTTCCTCGTCATGAAAATAGACAACGAATGCAGCCCATGTACCTCTGAACGAACTCAAACCTCCCGTGTACATCCGGAGTTGCAATATATCACTAAGTGTCAAATGATATGTAACCAGCGACAATTCTGAAGGGTAAATTAGTTCTTGGATATTCACGGCCAATTCGAGCTCCTTCAGTGTATCTGGTAAACCCATTATACCTTTAATAAGCGCATCGTCTGCGATCTGGTGAGAGTTATGGAGGGCCAGCTGCTTGAGACGGATGTCGGCTGGAAGGAGATCCGTAATCACACAGACTGCCTCAGGGAGACTGTGCGATACGCTTTTGCAGCACGGATGATGCTGAGGCGCTGTACGAAAAGCTGTTGGCCTCCTTTCACGCCACATGACTTATGCCATATTGGATCAACGTATAATAGTGCAGGTTCTATAGCGCCGCGGTCGATATCAATCAGCTGTGATCTCCCCAGACCCCACTTCTTTCGCAGCGATACCCAGCTTTATGCTGAACTGTTTTACCCCAACTCAAGCCTGCTTCATGTGTTCTCTGAAGTCCAGGAGTCTGTCCATTATGACACCTAAGTACCGTAGGTGTTGTTGGTATCTAATTTTTGTATTACCGAGAGTGAATACAGGATTTCTTGTTTCAATTGCCCACTGGCAAAGATTATATAGAGACCGGTCAGTTTTCTCTTTTAAGCTCCCGGTGGTATTGCTTTTCCAGAGTAGAAACGTATTATCCGCATAAACAACAATTTCGCAATCTTCAGAGATTGCGACAGAGATCTTTTTCAAAAGATCTTTTTCAAAAATGGTGCCATATAATATATCCAGAAACCTGGACCTGACTTTGAACCCCATGGACAGCCTTTGCTGATACTAATTTCTATGTTTAAACCAGGTTCGCTTATTACTGCTCTGCGATCTACAAAGTAAGAGCTGGATAACTTGATTAGATTGTCAGGACAATCTTTTTCTATCAGCCTGCAGACCATAAGCGGCCCACCAGGCGTTGTCAAATACCCCATTTATATCCAAGGCTATGGTTGAACAATGAAGCTTCGATCTTAATGCCTCCCTGATAAACCTAGCCGCCTTTGAAATGGCTTGAACAGTGCCTGTGCCCCTTCTAAATCCAAACTGGTTTTGATTCACCAACTTGTTCCGATAAAAGTGATGGTCAATTCTCGAGATGAGAAGACAGTCCAACACCTTTCCGGCCACTGGAAGCAATTGGTTTAGGCATAACCTTGATTAGTTGTTCTTTCCAGCAAGACGAGAATATGGACTTCTTCAAACACTTACACTAGACAAAACTAATCGACACAAGACACAGACACAACATCTAGTGTTGTGTCAAACACAACACTAGACAGACAAGACTGGACAGGTAAGACTAAACAGACAAGACTAAACAGACAACACTAGACAGATAAGACTAGACAGACAAGACTAGACAGACAAGACTAGACAGACAAGACTAGACAAACAAGACTAGACAGACAAGACTAGACAGACAAGATTAGACAGCCAAGACTAGACAGACAAGACTAGACAGATAAGACTAGACAGACAAGACTAGACAGACAAGACTAGACAGATAAGACTAGAGAGACAAAACTAGACAGACACGACTAGATAGACAAGACTAGACAAACAAGACTAAACAGACAAGACTAGACAGACAAGACTAAACAGACAAGACTAGACAGACCAGACTAGACAGACAAGACTTAGGCAAATGTGCCACAACTGCCCTAGTAGAATTTCACAATTCAAACTAATTTATAGATAGAGGTAGATAATGGGAAATATCCCATTGGAATATTCTGTGACCTCACCAAGGCCTTCGACTGTGTTTCCCATAACAGATTAATAAATAAACTACATAATTATGGAATCAGAGGGAAAGTTTCCAGATTGATTCAATCTTACTTCACAAACCGAAAACAGTACGTTTCTGTGAGGAGTGGTATTGCAGTTGGCCAGTCCGACATTTTAACTACAAATATTGTGGTCCCCAAAGGAAGCATTCTGGCACCAACGTTGTTTCTATTATACACTGCTGACCTGATAAACTATGTGAAAGGGCCGCATTGCACATTATACGTCGATGACACAAGCTTCATTGTGTCGGGGAACAACATCGTCGAGAATACGGATCAGGCGAGAGTATCATTAGAATCTATAAATAAATGGTTCTCCGCAAATACTCTACACTTCAACAAAAGCGAAACAGAGTACATAGTATTCAAAACAGCAAGAAGTACGTATGCTACAGATCTAGGCCTAGAAATACAAAACTACAAAATCAATAGAACCAAGCATGCCAAGTTTCTGGGTATTTATTTAGAGGAGCACCTTCGCTGGGAAATTACGACACAGAACATCTGTTCGGCATTGCATAAGAAGGCTTATCAAACAACTATTCTGAGGGAACTACTAAACAGAGAAGATCTTCTAAAGTGGTATTATGCAGAAGTGCAATCTTTGCAGTCCTACGGCATTATTCTATGGGGAGCTTCGTCACAAATCAAATACATACAAATTTCACAGTAAAGAGTTATTAGCAATATCATAGGGTTGAAATGTACAGAATCCTGTAAACCTCACTTCAAAATCTTTGGGAATTACAGTCAAGGGTAGACTGTCAAGAATAGACAGTCTAGAGTATACTGTCAAGAGTAGACAGTCAAGTGTAAACAGATAAAAAATGACTGGTAGTTTAAAGTTGGTAAAGGATCGCGGAGCCAGTAAGAGTTGCTGAAGCTCATACTATAGCAAGACTCATGTTAACTGGTTAAAAAAGTAATGTCCATAATGTAATAAAAAGTAATGTGCACCAAAAACTGGTTTCAAGAGTAATGTCCACTGTTTTTCAACGAAAGAGTCGAAGGTTCTAGAAATTTAACTCAGCTCTACCAACAAATCCTACTCTGGCGTCCTCGAAGACAATGCGTCGCACACCTTACCACTGGGTGCATAGCGTACAAGATGTGCGTTATGTAGCAGACGAGAGAGGGTGAAAGGCGAGTGCCTGGCGCATCAAACCGAGACTCTATCGGCTAGGGGAATAAACCCCAACAGAAAATTCTGGTCCTCCAGGTTGGGGGTTGACCTAAGCATGCACATGGAATATGATAACGGAAAACGGTTTACGGTGCAGGGGAGGGATACCACAGTGCCGGTCGGTGTCTTGGGTGAGCGAGTAGGCCCCGCCCGACCGTCAGCCAGCAACTGCTCTGGACAATTGGTGGTCCCCCAGGCCATTGTTCAAGGAAAAGTGACTGGAGAGAAGAAAAAGAAGTAGGAGCACAAAACGATCCATTCAAAAGAAAGGATACCATAAATAGAACGCCACCGCGTCATTAGAGAAGTTTAAGCGAAGGCGAAGCTACTCTAGCTTCTTCAAGAAAACCTGATGGTGAGGAGGATAAAGGAGGGGACCTACTGTTTGAAACGCTGCAATATGAAAAAATTACAAAAAAGCGAAAGCTAAAAGAAGGCCCAGCAAACATGGTCCAAACCAAGCTAACGTTCAGCCAACCCATAGAACAGACGAAAGGAAAAGTAATTTGGAACCTAGCTGAAAACTTAACTCAAAAAGTAAAAGAACTCGAACAGCTAGTGAAAGATAATGTCTGCACTAAGGGAGAGTTAAAAAATGCAACGGAAGAGATTACTGCACTAGCGACGCAGCTATACAAGAAAAATTAACATACCAGAAAAAGAAGAAGCAGTTCGCAATAGAGTACAAAATGTAGTAGCAGATGCGAGCACGCAGAGTCAAGTAGAAACTGTAATCCTGAGAGATGAAGGGTGCCAGACAACTGAACTAGAGACTGAAACAACAGGCACGCAAACCCTTATGTAGGTAAAATAGATGCGACAATTAAAAAACTAAGATGCCTAATTAAAGAAGTAGAAAGTTCAGAAGAAATAAGCCACCTCACAATGGAAGACTGGCCAGAGGAAACGTTCTTAAACACAAGGCAATCCTCTATCAATCGGGAGAAAATATGACCTAGCAGTTTGTCTAATAGAAAATGAGATAAAAATGGTAAAAGGTCTAAACAGGCAGTTCATAGAACGATACCCAGAGATGGCAGAAATTAAGGAAGGTACAGAAATAGGAATTATTAACCAAACAATAAAGATGGAGATTGAAGGAAATTTGGAAACTATTGAAAATTTTATATACAAAATGGAATTAAGACATACAGAAGATATCGAGATTATAAGACTATTTAGGGTACTCCTTCAAACCCTGGTCAAAAACGAAAGAAGCCAGGTGGCAATGCCTTGTATCACCAACGTTGGAATAAATAAGCTAAGGAAGCTGGTAAAAATTGCCTTTAGAAACTCGGACAAGATATTACACACACATATATATATATATATATATATATATATATATATATATATATATATATATCCCTCACGTATATATCCCTCCTCTTCACGGGATATATATATATATATATATATATATATATATATATATATATATATATATATATATATATATATATATATATATATCCCTCACGTGGAAGTCACCTTGTCGCGGTGTGAGGACTTAGTTTCGCAACATACCATTGGACGTCACGACTGGAACAACTCCGGTCGGGGCGTTCGGCGGAGGGCGAACAACCAAGAACTTCCAAACCCTTAATCCCAAGGTGTCATGCGACCCGTGCCAAGGGGACTGGTTGATGGCCAAGGGCAACCGGCCATCGCTTACGGAGCCCCTCTGATACCTGGCGACCTCAGAGGGTATCCAGCCTTACCACTATCAAGCGGGGCTCTGATGTGGTGGACCTTTAGTTCCCTTGCGACTCGTGGGATTTATATGAATTCCAAAAGTAAAAATAATCCATGTGTACGGGACCTAACCGACACAGAGAACAAGGAAGTCAGCCCGGATTCCCGGGAAGACGACCTTGACCTCACACTCGTAGACATGAGCAGTCCAGCCATGTCTACAGAGGCAGAAGTAGATGTTCTTGTAGGGACAGAGGAGGACTTGCCGCCTCCTGTCACAAAACAAGAATGACCAGCAGGCGCACCAAAATAGCCCAAGTGAACATCCATCATGCCAAAGCAGCTTCAGCTGTGATGGCTAGGATGTTTACCAAGCAGCACCTAGGGCTGCTTCAAGAACCCTGGACCTACGGAGGTAAGATCAGAGGCCTTAGCAACAGGGAATGTAAGTTGGTATGGGACAGCCGTGAGGTCTCCCCTAGAACTTGCATTATGGTAAGAAATGGCATAAATTACTTATGTCTTTCAGAATTTTTAACGCGGGATTTAGTACCGATTCAGGCCCTCATCAAGATCGAGGGTCTCCACCGCGAAGTAGTGATCGCATCAGCATACTTCCCTGGCGATGGTAACAGCATACCACCCGTTGAAGTACAAAAGCTGGTGGAACACTGTATTAGGAGAAGGCTGCCACTCATCCTGGGATGTGACGCGAACGCACACAATGAGATGTGGGGCAGCACGGACACTAATAAGAGGGGTGAGTACCTTTTAGAATACCTCATTAAAGAGAACTTAATTGTGTACAAAGTTGGGAACACACCAACATTTGTCACTAAAGTCAGAAATGAGGTACTGGATATTACGGTAGGTAGCGCTAACGTAAGTAAACTAATTAAAAATTGGAGGGTTTCAAGTGAGCCCTCAATGTCAGATCATAGGATCATAGAGTTTGAGCTGGAAGGAGCGAGTGAGGAAAACACCCCCATTCGAAACCCCAGACAAACTGTGTGGCCTATCTTTAGTTTCCAACTAAAAGAAAACCTAGAGCAGGTGACAGTGCGGGGTAGTATCAAATACTACACCGTGCTGGAGCAGGCTGTAGGAGAAATAAATGTAGCAATCACCACGGCATTTGAATCCAGCTGCCCGGTAAAAACCGTGAAGGAGCATAAGGACGAAAAATGGTGGAACAAAAATTTGTCTACATTAAGAGCAAAAGTACGTAGGCTTTTCAACAAAGCCAAGCAATACGGAAATTGGCTAGAATACTCTGAGGTGCTTACCACCTACAACAAAGAGATCAGAAGGGCAAAAAGGGAAAACTTTAGGACCTTCTGTGAAAACATAGAATCCACGCCGGTGGCAGCTAGACTGCACAAAGCACTAGCGAAGGATAGAGTGGAAATGACAACCACTCTCAAGAAACCGGATGGGACCTTCACGGAGGATGAAGAGCAAAGAGCTCTCCTCCTACTAGAAACCCATTTTCCGGGATGTAGAGGATACTGGGAGACCGAGGGCTTGATGCAACCACGGAAACCAAGTCGGGCCGACTGGAAGAGGGCAGCGTCCATCTGTACGGAAAACCGAATCAGATGGGCTATTAGCACTTTCCAGCCTTTTAAGGCCCCAGGTGGGGACGGACTAGTTCCTGCCTTCCTACAAAAGGGAGAGAGAGAACTAATGCCGCATCTTCTAAATATCTTTAGAAGTAGCTTAGCGCTCGGATATATACCGGAGCTATGGAGACGGGCTAAGGTGGTATTTATACCGAAGGTGGGGAAGAAAGACACTACTCAACCGAAGTCATTTAGACCCATTAGTCTAACATCTTTTATGTTAAAGACAATGGAGAAGGTGATTGATAATTACCTTAGGACTATAGTGCTGGTAGGTACACCACTACACAGGAGTCAGCATGCTTACAGAGCAGGGAAATCCACAGAAACCGCCCTGTATCAGCTGACAAACGAAATAGAAGCAGCACTAGAGACAAAGGAAGTAGCGATATGTGCCTTCTTGGATATAGAGGGAGCTTTTGACAACACCTCACACGAAGATGTCAGGGCGGCCCTCGAAAGAAGGAATATCGACAGCACTATCTCAAAGTGGATGGGAGAAATGCTGAGAACTAGAACGGCGGAGACCCAAGTGGGAAAAGACACCATTAAGATCTCCACAACTCGAGGGTGCCCACAGGGAGGTGTACTATCACCGCTAATGTGGAGCCTGGTAGTTGATGAACTACTGGTTAGGCTAAACAACCTAGACATCAAATGTCAAGGTTACGCCGATGACATAGTCATAATGGCCAGAGGAAAATTTGAGGGAACGCTCTGTGAAATTGTTCAGAGAGGCCTCAAAGTAACTAGTAGATGGTGTCAAACAGTGGGATTGAGACTCAACCCGAGCAAAACCACGGTGATACCATTTACTAGAAGGAGAAAACTAAACTGCCTACATCCCATACTCATAGATAGGAAGGCAGTAGAATACCAACAGGAGATAAGGTATCTGGGTATCACACTAGATAGCAAACTCCTATGGAATAGACACGCTGAGGCAGTGGTAGGTAAAGCCAAACGCGCCCTAATGGTGTGCAGAAATCTGGCAGGAAAAACGTGGGGTTGTAACCCCACTATCCTGCGATGGATGTACACCATGATAGTGAGACCTGCAATCACTTTCGGGGCGGTTGCGTGGGAAAGTAGAATCAAGCTGGCCTCTATGAGGAAACAGCTTGAGAAGATTCAAAGACTGGCGTGTGTCTGCATCACGGGGGCGATGGGGTCGTGTCCGACAGCAGCATTGGAGCTGCTGCTAGATCTGACTCCGCTGCACCTTGTGGTGGAGAGCGCCGCCAGATCGGCGATCGTAAGGTTCAGCAAGGAAGGAATAGGCAGAGGCAAAATAATCGGGAGCAGAGACCGAAACAGCCTCGCTGCCAAGATCCCCTGGCTGGAAGTACCAAAAGACGAAATAGTATGCAAATACCACTTCGAGAAAAACTACACAGCAATGTGTAGTAGTAAAGCCGATTGGAGCGACGAATCCTCAGCATACCACATAGAGCAAAATGCCATCAAGTGGTATACAGATGGTTCGAAGACAAAGGAAGGCACTGGTGCAGGAGTGTTTGGACCTCGTACCAGATACTCCGAATCCATGGGAACATCCCCAAGTATCTTCCAAGCAGAGGTACACGCAATCGAAAGATGTGCACAGTTTAACCTCGACAGGAATTACCGCAAAAAACGAATTGCTATCCTGTCAGATAGCCAAGCAGCCATCAAGGCCATTAGCTCATACACCATCAGATCCAAACTGGTATGGGACTGTGTGGGGAAGCTGAACAAGCTTGGCAGGGATAATAAAGTAACGCTATACTGGGTACCAGGACACACTGGTATAGACGGAAACGAAGAAGCCGATAACCTAGCAAACAAGGGATCCAGTAGCCCCTTTATAGGTCCGGAACCCTTTTGCGGTATGAGCGTGAACACCATCCGCAAAAGTTTAGATAAAGCAATAAGAGGAAAATGGATGAAAACCTAAGGCAATCCAAAGTGATGCTGGGATCTTTTAACCAGAAGAGAACTAAAGCTTGCCTGAAACTAAGCAGGAACAAGCTCAGAATTCTGACAGGAGCCCTGACGGGACACTGCAGACTTAGGAAACATATATATATATATATATACAAATAGAAAAAATAAGAAAAACGAGAAATGGCAATGCCAGAATCACGATTCGAGAAAAAAAGGAAAGGGCTATTGAAACATTTAAGGAGCAGGCAAATGCAAGTCTCAATGAGACAGCCACGACTGGAGAAGTAGGTGGACAAAGAGGGACAATAATTATTAGGAATATTGACGAAATAACAACACGGGGAGAAATAGAAAAAGCCATTAAAGAAGTCAGTATGACAAAGGCGGCTGCACAGCAAATACTGGACATAAGAAGAATTAAGATTGGTTGGAGCAGCTGCTGGGTCCAAGAGCTCTTCATCCCTATAAAATGCTACAATTGTAAGAGACATGGGCATGCTGCTAAAATGTGCAAAAACGAAAAATATGACTTGACAGGAGTCTGCCTCAGGTGCAACCAAAAAGGACATACAGCCAAAGAATGCCTGAATGGACCAAGATACTATGAATGTAACACCGAAGGGCATCAGACAGGAACCATGGCGTGTGAACTATACAGAAACCTGGTAAGGAACCTGAAAGAGAGTATGAAGACCGAGGATAGAATAGAGACGGAGCAAAAGCCGGCAAAGAGAGAAACTTATTGTCAAAATGCTTAAAATCCTACAATGTAACATGAACAGAAGTGGAACAGCACAAGAACTTCTCCGAAAAACTGTCCTGGACCACAATATTGAGATAGTGATTGTCTCGGAACCAAACATCAAACTGACAAAAAATGTACCATGGTTCACAGATGATAAATGCAGTTTAGCAATTAAAGCAACAGCCAACAAATGGGGCAAAGGAAAAGGTCACATGTGGATTAAAACTAGAAACATAATCATCTACGGGTGCTACATCTCCCCGAATATACACATTACCGAATTTGAAGAAAACCTAAAAGAACTGAGAGACAGCATGAAGAGTAACACTGGAAAACAAATTATCGTGGGAATGTCTAAATCGCCCGAATGGGGCTCACCTTTTGAAGATGCTAGGGGAGCAATTCTGACTGAATGGCTAGTGGAACAAGATGTTGAAATATTAAATAAGGGAAACATGCCTACGTTCCGGCGGGGACAATCCTCTTCGTACATCGATGTAACTTTCTGCACAACAAACCTAGTGAGACAGGTCAGAAACTGGGAGGTGAGGGATGATGAGAACCTAAGCGATCACCGAAACATCGAATATAGTATAAAGCTACAGGGCCCAAGAGATCTAAGAAAACGGAATCAAACCAAACAAGCACCGGAGAACGGATGGATAATAAGCTCGAACCGATTGCAGCTTTTCTCTACAAAATTAAAAGAAAATATAGGTAACCCTAATATAGAGGCTGAACCAAGCGAATGTATGAAAGTAGTTACACAAACATGCGATCAAATATTTCGAAGAAATGGCGGAAGCAGCAGACGAGCACCGGTGTATTGGTAAAACAAATGAAGAGAAACAAGAACTTAGAGAGGAATACGCTAAAGCAAGAGAAGAGTACAGAAAGGCAATCAAGATTGCGAAAGTAAATGCATGGAAACAAGTATGCGCAGAAGTTGATAACGATATGTGGGGTCTGGGCTATAAAATAGTACGGAAAAAATTAAACCACCGTCCTAAAATAGAGCTGCTGGATAAAGAAATGCTAAATCAAGCGGAAAAACTATTCCCATGCGATCGAGATATAGACTGGAGCCAGCTTATAGAAAAGGAAGATCGGGTAAACTGCCCACTATTCACAGAGAACGAAATGAGGGAGGCGGCCGGAAAAATGAAAAACAAAATGGCCGCAGGACCAGACGGGATACCGGTGGAGGTCGTGAAGGCTTTACTGGATGGGAGCCCCCAATACTGCTTAAAGATGTTCAACAGATTGCTACAGAGAGGAGAATTCCCTAGAATATGGAAAACAGCAAGGCTAGTGCTAATACCTAAGTAAAAGAAACAAGAAAATGCGGAAGTAACATATAGGCCACTATGTATGCTGAACACAATAGGAAAAATGCTGGAGCAACTACTAAGCAACAGAAACAAAGAAAGCATCGAAAAATCAGGGAATTTTTCAGATAGGCAATTCGGCTTCCGGAAAGGAATATCTACAATTGATGCAATGTGCGTAGTACAGGAGATAGCAACCAAGGCAAATACGGGATGCTACAAACGCGTTATGCGTTATTTCTGCGTTATGGTGACCCTCGACGTTCAAAATGCATTTAACTCTGTTCCATGGATGGAAATCGTCATAGAACTAGGCAAGCGTAAGATACCACCGTAGCTAGTACATATGGTATGCAGTTACCTTAGTGAACGAGATCTAATGGTAGGGAATACTGCCAAGATAAATATAACAAGAGTCGTCCCTCAGGGATCTATACTAGGACCGTTACTTTGGAATATATACTACGATCAGGTACTAGGGCTGCGCATGCCTGCAGGAGTAACCGTAATAGGTTATGCAGATGACTTGGCAATGATCGTAAGAGGAAAGAAAGAAGAGGAGCTGTGTCTTAAAATAAACGAAGCGATAAACCTAAGCCTAAAACTGGCACCGACTAAAACGGAAGCTATAATATTAACAGGAAGGAGAAAGCTCTCAAAAATGGAAATCAAAGTAGAAGATGCAATAATATCGACATCAGAGACATTGAGGTATCTTGGAGTCATATTCAACAGAAATATGAGTATGACACAGCACGTGATACAAATAGCTATGAAAGCGAGGCCGTGGCAGCCAATATAGGGCGACTAATGCCAAACAACAGAGGACCACGATGTAGCAAACGACGGCTGATCGTTAGTTTACTCCATCATACTTTATGGTGCACCTATATGGCGAAAGGTCATTGCAAAGAAAAAATATAATCAAATTTTAGAAAGTATCTAGCGAAAAATGCTGATTAGAGTCTGTTGCGCATTCCGGACTGTATCTAGCAATGCACTGCGAGTGGTGGCGGAAAGACCAGCCATCGATCTAATAATAAAAGAAAGATGTAGAAGGCTGGAATACACAAGCAAGAAACCATCTGCATCAGAGAGCAGAACACAGATAACAAACCTGTGGCAGAAAAGATGGGAGAACTTGAAGGGAAAGGCGGAATGGACGCGAAGGCTTATACCAAATGTAAAAAATTGGATAAACCGGGAGCATGGTGAAGTGGACTATTACTTGGCACAAGTATTGACGGGGCGTGGCTGTTTTGGCCACTACCTTAACAGGTTCAAACTAGCAGAAACGGCGGCCTGTTACTACTGTGGGGAGGACGATACAGTGGAACACACAGTCTTCGATTGTCCAAGATGGGAAGCGCAAAGGGAAAAAATGACGGAAAGCATTGGCGAAAGAGTAACTGCGGAAAATATTACTGGGTATATGCTGGAGAGTGAGGAAACAGAGAACCATAACAAGAAGTTTAACAGAAATAATGATAACGGAAGAAAAGGACCAAAGAGGTGAACGGGATAAATAGACAGGAAAAATAGACGACACAGCTTTTCCCTGAAGTAATACTACGCTGGTTTCCAGGGGGAAGTTTTTTATATTGTAACAAACCCTTTTCTCAAATAAAAAAAAAGATAAAAAATGACTAACAATAGTTGGCAGACAAAACTAGACAAACAAATTGCCTATATTTGTTTGTATAAAAGATAAGACTAAGCATAAAAGATTAGACATACAATACTAGATAAAAAAAAAATAGGTAGACAATACTAGAAAAAACTATAATAGAAAGACAAGGCTAAACGCGCAAGACTAGACAGATAAGACAATAGTCTCATTCAAGAATATCGGGCAAGAAGCTCAGACAAAAATCTCATGCAAAAATTTTAGGCAAGTGTCTCACACAAAAGTCTAAGGTATAAATCTCAGACAAGAATCTTAGGCAAAAACCTCCGGTAAGAATCTCAGACAGGAATTATCTCTGCATACTTATCTTGTGTTCTATTGCTATTTATAATATTAAATATTTTATGGAGATATTTGAAACAGCTAAAATAACATCGTTAACGTTTGTAGATTAATGTAAACGAGATTTGTTCTTCAATGTTCCCGTTTTACTCCGTCTAGTGTATTTATTTACCAAATGCTTAAATATTGGGTAACTCTAGAAGTGAGTGTAAATTCTTACAATATACAGTGATTTAGAGTATATGAAACATTTCCCTGGTGTGTTTGTATAAGTTGAACGTACACATAACAAATGTTAGGTATCCATAAATGCATGAATCAATCGGAATGGAAGTTTTGTATAAAATGAAGTCAGTTGAGCGATTAATCAAGAAACAGGATATTCTTAATGCTGGACAGAAGGAATGTTTGCAGTTGGGCGCTTGAAAAATTGGATGAGGTAATTTCGTTAGAAACATTTGTGTTGTGTTTTTTTTCTTCTAATATACATAAAACTCTTCCCTCGTAAATTGTTAATGACGTTGTTTATAAAATAGCTGGTTATAAAAAAAGTTTGAAACTTCTTTAATTCCGATATAGTTTCCAGACCCTGCCGCCGAGTGAAACGAAATTTGTTAAAACCGGAAAGTTAACAAGCAATTACCTATTTCCTGAATGAATTGAACCAAACCTAACAAACGATACAAATTAAAAAAAAACTTTTCACAGATTTTCCTTGGGGTAGAAATAACACATATAAATCCACCGATTATGACGCTTATGCAACACGATATCGACATTAGCTGGTGTTTTGTTCCGTACGATTAACCCAACTCCGACTTCTTTTTTATTCATCCAAATCGCTTTGTTTGGTTACGACTTGATAGAATACAAACCGCAATTTCTAGACGCCTTTACGCAAAACGCCTCACTGGAACTACTTTCAAGTATAAATAATTAGTCACACGTAACAATGGAATCATTTAGAGACAGTTTAATGTTGAGATAAAACCAAATAGACAATATTCGATTAAATATGATACTTCAATATGTTAGTTGATTTATAATAACTTTTACAGATTAATAATAACTGACAGACAAGGCCTTCCAACTATGACTAATACATACATGAGTAGATTAGTACAAGTAAACAGACTAGCAAGTAGGACTAGTATAGTCTGTTTATATAGTGATCTATAGGATTATATAGATGAGACTAGACAGATATTACCAATCAATTTAAGTCGTAAATAATTTATAAGCTAGTGATATTTGCTAACAGTAATCCTGGTAGTTAAATAGAATTGATGTCGATTTATGCATAAGTTTCACTTAATATGAGGATGTAATTCAAGATGTTTTATCGAAGACAAATATAAATGCGAAAAGGCGATTTTGTAATTTTAATTGGAAATATAATTTCAAATGAATGTAATCAAAATGTCAATTTCCATTTGGTTTTACGCAAAAGTGAGTAAATCAGCAGCTTTCGAGTTTAACATAATTAGTCAGACTTGGTTTTATAAGTAATTTTTACTATACAAAATTGAACGGTTTAAAGAAATGTAATTTTGTTGCTAATTAGAATAATATGTAATTAATTTCGAGGATTGTTTGGAAGTAAAGAAGTCATTAAAACTATAAAAACCCACAAAGATGGCTCGACATAAACCAACTTAATTAATGTTGAATTCAAGACGCAAGCTGCATTGGAAAAATACGTTTACCACCCGTTCGCCAAATTTGGTTTAAAAAAGGCGAATCGCCACAATCCGGAATGAAATTATAAATTAAAAAAAAGAGAAAATGCATCAATACACCGTTAACTTAATTAAAGAAGAGGTTTTTTCCTCAATTTATAACCGATTTATGCAACCCCCGGAAAAAAAATCCTTCCCCCACGATTTAAACTCGAAGGGATGATTCCCCTTGCAATTATTTCTTTGACTGATGTCATCAGAATGAAGCTGAGAGAAGACACCTCTCTAATTAACTTGGAAACAAGCATTGTGCTTTTCTGTTGATCATTTCACTTGCTAATATCGCCGGCCAGATTTCAGCGCCCAAATTAAATATTCATAAGACTACACAGCTTTTATTGAACTTTTATTAAGATTATTTAAATTTTTCTTAATTTTGAATAGTTTCAAATTAACCGCTTTATATACTTTATTCTTATACAAATTTATTCAAACTCAATTATTTCAAGAATTTCGAAAGAAAGAATAAAGAGTAAACAGAAAAGAGTTGTACAGAGTAGAGTAGACAGAAGATAATTAAATAAGCAACTCTAAAGAGAAGAGACTAACATAGTCAGATGAGACTAACTTATACAAGTTGTCAAATCTAGCCAGTTAAAATCATTTGTTAAAATTAAAAAGTCTAGATAATATTATTTAATTTAATTTAATTTAACGATTTATGGCTCAACAGTTTATATGACCAATGACAGAGCAAATATAAGATTAGTTAAAACTAAACAATAATACATTAAAAAAAAAAAAATTAAATACAAACAAGGTAACACAGGTTGGGCACATAGAACAATTAAACATAAATATAAATAAAGAATCAACAACAAAAAAATACAGATACAAATAAGCAAGTAAACAATTAATATAAACATTTAACAGGGCATACAAATTCAAAACAAAATAGGATAATATACAAATGTATCCTGAGTAAGAGGATTAAAATAAAAGACTAGTCTGCTAGGTTTTTGAGGGCTTTAGTTTTAAATGCCGCGAAGGTCCCAAAAATGTCGCACTCTAGGCTAATTGCATTGTACAAAGAGCAAATCTTAAACAGTGGCGGAATCAAGGATATTGAACCGCTATATCGCGGGTTATAAAATGAAACCGTTTGTCTACTCGCAACTCTAGGCACTAGGAAATTAAGATTGTTTATAATTTCAGGAGAGTATATCAGGCCATGAATGGCCTTATATAAAAACACAAGACCCGCCAGAGAACGTCGAGACTTCAGTTGTAGAAACCCAAACTCACCGAGCAGCGATGAATGATCAATATGAACCGGAGGAGAGACTCCGAATGTCTTAAACCATAGCAATTTTAAAAATTTCTGAATAACTTTCAAAGCGGCGGTATACTTTTTGAAGTAAGGATCCCAAATAATTGATCCATATTCTAAGATTGATCTTACATAAGTGTGGTAGAGCACCCTTAGCGCCAAATTATTGTTAAAACCCCGAGAATTTCGAATTATGAATCCTAGAGCTTTCGCAGCCTTGGACACAGATAAGAAAATTTGTTGCACAAAAGAAAGATGACAGTCAAAAGTAATACCGAGGTCTTTGACTGTTTCAAAGCGGTCAAGCTGGACATTAAATAAGGTATACCTGAATTTAAAGGGGTACAGAAGCCGGGTAAAAGTAACAATTTTGCATTTGCTTAAATTAAGACCTAATTGATTGCCATCGCACCAATTTTCAAGAATTTTCAGGTTTGCTTGTCATCCAAAAAAACTGTCATCAGGGTGCTTAATAGACATGAAAATCTTAAGGTCGTCAGCATAAAGTAAATGAGGTGCTGATAGAGACGAACTCAAGTCATTAATAAATATATTAAATAGCAAAGGCCCTAAGTTGGACCCCTGCGGAACACCGGAAGTGGCAACGAATTCTGTTGAGGCATATCCGCAATGAAAAACCAACTACGACCGATTTGCAAGGTAAGAGGACAATAAATCAATTAGGTTGGTTGCAAACCCAAAAGAGTGAAGCTTCTTAATAATGACTGCGTGACCTATGGAGTCGAATGCTTTAGAAAAATCAGTGTAAATGCAATCAACCTGACCCCTATTAGCAATAACTGGTGTTGTATATTGGGTAAAGACAACTAAGTTGTTGAGAGTTGATCGACCCTCCATGAAGCCATGTTGCTGTAAGGAGAGAAGATTTTTGATACTATGGAAGATTGATTTATAAATGATGGATTCAAAACTTGGAAATATTTGAAAGAATTGATATGGGACGATAGTTACCGATTTCAGATAAGGAGCCAGATTTATGTATAGGACAGATCTTTGTGGATTTCCAAATAGTTGGAAAGGTGCCTTCGTGCAGAATCAGGTTGAAAATTTTGGTAAGTAGTGGCGCAAAGATATGTGCACAGTCATGAATTAGGGAGGCAGGTATTAAGTCAGCACCGCTGGTCAAGTTACACTTCAACTGCTTGAGGGTTGATAATACTTCATCTTCAGAAACGTTAGTGAGTTCAATAAGAGGGAGATACGAGCCGGATATATTCGACACGCTAGTACTAGGAGACGAGGGTTTATACACACCTTTAAAGTAATTAGCAAAGCCCTCAACAATAGTTTGAGGGGAGTTGAAAGTGGAATCTTCCCAAGACATTAGGCCCGGAATACGGCTAAGGCGCTTTTTGGAACGAACAAAAGACCAGAAGCGTTTCTGATCAACAGAGATGTTATTGGCTGATTCCTTGATAAAATAAGAGAAAGCTGTTCTTATCTGCAACTCACCTGCGATCTGGCAAGATCTTTGAACCAAGAATAGTCCTGTAAAGATTTTGAAACCTTAAAGGCACGATGGAGTGTACGTTTCTTGCGAAGACCATTAATAATAGTAGGTGAAAACCAGGGAGGAAAGGTGGAACGATAAGAGGAGCAAGTTGGGACAAATTTATCAAGAATGGAATAGAGGAAGGAGTAAAATGATTCTAAGAGATCACTGGAAGATAAGTTATGTTCTTCCACGAAGGAGAAGTCAGAGTTGCTAAGAGCCTGATACAGCAAGGGAAGATAGACACGCCGAAAATTGTATGATTTAGATTTAGGATGCATTATCTGATTTTTCTTAAAGTTAGGCATCTCTTGTTTCGCATAAATTGAAATCAATCCCGAGAGGGTGGGGTGATAAGCATCTTCGGGGAGGATTGAACAGATTTCCTTAAATACAGTAATTGATAGGTCACTCAGTACAAGGTCAAGCAACCTGCTGTTAGCATTGCTAATGGTATTCCACTGCCTGAGACCACACAGAGAGATGAAATTTTAGAGCGCAGATGATTTCCTAATTTATAACAATTGAGTCATAAGAGCAGGTCAAAAGGAAGATTTCGAGTTGCTCAAAAAAAAGTTTAAAATTCGAAGTCGGGGTATTAGGGGGTATATAAATGCAGACAACTAGGCAGTTACAAAGGCCAATCAAACAAGAGCAGGCCACTACATCAATAGAAGCACAAGCATTAGAGACAACTGAGATGTCAACAGGATTACATTAAAAAAAAAAATTGTTTGAGGCTATAAGAACTCCACCACATTTGGAGAGTCCCGAGTTCATGAAGTCACGATCAGATCTAAAAATTGTGTATTGAGGTGGCATAAATTCACTGTTCAGGACATTTGGGTGAAGCCAAGTTTCGGTGAGGCAAACGATATCGAAATCAAGGTCACACATAGCCGGGTATAAAATATCAAACTTCGTATTGAGGCCACGGAAAAATTGGACGGAAATTGGCGGAAATTGGACGACTTCAAGGTGGTGAACGAATTGTCCTTTATAAAAAAGGGGGATTATTACAGCTTTTACTAGTTGAATTGTTAGTTGAATTATCAATAACATAGGGCGAAGGTCGAATAGGAACAGTATTGAGAAGTCTCTGATAACCACTTGACTTCTTGAAAACAAAGATCCTAATTGAAATTTTAACAGGCCATAACTCTGGATTAAAGAATATACGTTTATCCTTCTCATTGACACCAACCTTAAAGGTACAGAATTTACTAGTAGAAAGGAGGCACTTACAATCGCAGTCCAATATATTAAATGTTGAATTAATATATGTTATCAGTTGGGATTCCTTGATTTTAGGTGCGAAGTTGCTCAGATGAAACCAAACACGTTTACTAGGAACTGCAGCACGCAGATCGTTTGAAGGTCCGGTTCCCAGAAGAAGGGGTTCATGAGAGAATGAGCTAGAATCATGCCTGGGACCACCTGCAAAGCTTCTTTTGTGTTTGTCACCAACAGAACTTTCTTTGAGGGTTGACGCTGAAGAAGTGACTGGAGAGTTGCCGGGAGGCAAGCTGGGAGGGGTTGCCGAGCTTCTTGTGGGTTTGGGACTAATGGAACATCCTAACGGGATGCCGGGAGGCAATCTGGGAGGGGTTCTGGAGCTTCTTTTGGGTTTCGGACTAACAGAACTTCCTTGGAGGGTGGGACAAGTGTGGTAAGAGCCCACGTTGTTAGTAATGCTGGCCGACTCTGAAGAACTGACTGGAAGGACGCCGGGAGATAAGTTGCTTGCGGATATCGAAGGATCAGAATTGGCAACAGGTTTTGTAGATAAGACAAGATTCTTGAGCTCTATAAGTTCACTAAATATAGCGTTGTTGCTAGTGGTCAAATATGATATGAGGACATCAAAATCACTGAGACTCGCTAGTAAAAGCTTAAGTTCACCAATATTTTGCTTAAGCGTGATGACTTCAATCTTCAGATCATTTATCTCCCCGGTTAGGTCGGACGGAACGGAGGAATTAAAAATCACGGCACCACTAGTGACACTGCTGACAATGCCTTTATTTATGCCTTTCACAAATGACTGTGTCGTCATCAACTGCAGCAAAATACTTTGATCTGGAACACCCTCTGTGAAATACTAGCTGGCATTCTGTGCACGTAACAATAGACAGAGATGCTTTTTTATTGCACTTGGCACATTTTGAAGAGAGTGACGATTTATTATGACCACCATTTGAAGTCATTATAAACACAAAACTTTAGTGTTCGTGAAGAGAAAGTTAATAATCTCGATGTAATTTTAATATTGAAACACTTTATCGCGGTGAGAGCACTGGCTGGAGCACAAAATGACTAATTTTCACTAAACTTTATCACGGAAAACTGATACACGAAAATCGAAGGAAAGTGATTAAATCACTCCGTCGCTGCAGAGAGTTCAACTAGAATTAACTTCTTCTTGAGGCACAGGCATCATTTGAAGTAGCCAGAAGATAATGATCAAACATTAGATGCCAGCAATTGCTACTTGTCTTCAACGCGAACAAAAATTATACACACATTGGGAGGGTTTTTACCGCGTATCATAATTGAAAAAGAAGGGAGAAAAAATTTTCGTGTGTCAAATTGACAATCGTAACTAATGATGATTTGTATTATGGATATCAACTAATTAATTGTAATTAAAAAAATTAGATAATATTTTTAATATTTAAACATTCTTATATATGTTATTTATATAATATAATTATGTAATAAATAGTGACGAAATCAGAAAATTCTTGAGGTAAGAAAAATCTAAAAACAACACATTAATATGTTTGAATTATTAATTTTGGAAAAAAAATGTCTAATAAATCTAATTAAAAAAATGTGTCAAAATATAAACGAAGGCTATGTAATCGAAAACTTGTGTTCTTAAAAGAAAACGAAACATTTGTAAGCTGGCATTCCAAACTAACAAAAATCGTTTAATAGGTAAATATTTATATTGAATTTTTGATAAACTATTAAAATTAGCTTTAATGTGTGTTAATAAAAATGAATCAATGTATAAACTATTTTTGACTAAAATCAAACGCGAAACAAACGTTTCATTTATAATATTTCTCATTTTTAACGTTCAAACAAACTCATATATCACAACATTTTATATACAAATTTGCGGCTTTTTTGATTGTACACATAATATTTCAAAACACTATTATTTATATATTATTTATACGCTAGTAGGCGTAATGACGCAGGCATGTGATACCACCGTAATAAAGAAAAGAGGACCGTCAAGAAGAAAATTTGTGTATTGGTGGAACGATGAAATTGCTGGCATGAGAGCTGCATGTGTCGCAAGAAGGAAATTCAAGCGCAAACAAATTAAAAACGAAGAGGATGCCCAAGACCTGAAAAAACTCTACACATACTACAAGAAAGCAAAAAAGGATTTGCGCGACCTAATAAACCAGTCAAAACGGGACCACTGGAAGAAACTCTGCGAAGATCCTGACAATAATATATTGGGAGACCAAATCTGTAAAAAAAGCTTAAATCAAAGCCCCAAGTGCACAAATGACGATGGATGGAATGCTTCAGGTGGTTGAAGGTGGTTTTCCCACGCCCGGAGCCCTTCCTTTGGAAACAACCTAAAGTTATGGAAGCACCACTATTTAACGAAGAGGAACTGGTTAACGCAATAAATCGTATACATAACGGAACAGTACCAGGACTAGACGGCGTGTCACCAGAAGTGATCATGATGATCGCCTAGCATCAACGTACATTTACTCTTGAAGTAATGAACGTACTCCTAACTACGGGAAACTTTCAAGACAAATTGAAACGTTCAAGACTAGTTCTCTTTAAGAAGGGAGAGAAACCAATTGGGGAACCATCGTCATACAGGCCCCTATATATACTAGACATGTCAGGAAAATTTCTGGAAACTCTCCTACTACCGAGACTACAAAATACAAAAGGAGCTTGACGCCGGACTGGGGTTATCCCACAGGCAATACGGTTTTAGAAAAGGCCGGTCAACTATAGACGCAGTCGATGCAGTTTTAAAGATCGCAGAGAAAGCTAGAACGGGCACAAAAAGAAGAAGGGAAATTTGCGCTTTAATAACTTTTGAAGTGCGCAATGAGCTTAATACAGCCAATTGGGAAATAATAATGGGTGAACTGACAAAGAGACGCATAGCCCCGTATCTGTTACACATGATAAAAAGTTTCCTAACCAACAACAAATTAGTGCTGCAAGCCTAAAAAGAGACAGTCGAAATAGAAGTTGTGGGATTCCTCAGGGCACTATATTCGGCCCTGCACTGTGGAACCCCTTATACGACGGCATCATAAGAATTAAATTAGCAGAGAGCGCCACATTAATTTGATTCGCAGACGACTTGGCGCTTGTTGTAACTGCCAAAAATGAACAAGCAATAATGAGTACACCAAATCGTGTAATAGACACAGTATCACAGTGGATTGTGATTAAGAAGCTAAATTGGCGCCGGAGAAAACGGAGGCAGTGCTACTGACAGGACAAAGAAAACTAAGACCAATAAAATTTAAAGTAGGAAGCACAGAAATAGTCCAAACCACATATTAAATACCTGGGTATTATAATTAATAAACAGGACCATCAGGAAGAAAATGGTGTACCAGGTGTATTGGTGAAATTGCTAGCATGAGGGTTGCAGGTGTCGCTGCAAGAAGGAAATTCCAGCGCAAACAAATTAAAAATGAACAGGATGCCCAAGACCTGAAAGAACTCAAAAGAAATGACCTAAAAGAAATCAAAAAAGGACTTGCGCGATCCAATAAACAAGTCAAAACGGGACCACTGGAAGAAACTCGGCGAAGATCTTGACAACAACATATGGGGACGCCTTCCAAATCTGTAAAAAAAAAAGCTTACAATCAAAGCCTCAAGTGTACAAGTGACGATGGAGGGAATGTATCAGGTTGTTAAAGCTCTTTTACCACGCCAGGAGCCCTTCCTTTAGAAACAACGCATAGGAATAGAAACACCTCTATTCAACTAAGAGGAACTGGTTAACGCATCCGTTAAAATCGTATACGTAACGGAACATCGCCAGGACTAGACGGCGTGCCACCAGAAGTGATCAAGATCTTCGTCCAGCATCACCCTACGTTTACTCTTGAAGTAATGAACGTTCTCCTAACTACGGGAAACTTTCCAGACAAATGTAAACGTTCAAGACAAGTTCCTTTAAGAAGGGAGAGAAACCAAATGGGGAACCATCGTAATACAGGCCTCTATGTGTACTACGTGTTTCGAAATTGTTGGAAACACTCCTACTAACGAGACTACAAAAGGAGCTTGATGCCGGACTAGGGTTAACCAACAGGCAGTACGGTTTTAGAAAAGGCAGGTCAACTATAGACGAACAGGAAAATTTGCGCTTTAATAACTTTTGATGTGCGCAATGCGTTTAATACAGCCAATTGGGAAATAATAATGGGTGAACTGACAAAGAGACGGAGTGCCTAGTTAGTTTCCAAAAAAAAGTCTAGTCTATCGAGTTTTGTCTATTTAGTCTTGTCTGTCTTGTATTGTCTGCCTAGTCTTGTCTGCCTTGTCTTGTCTATCTAGCCTTGTCTGTCTAGTCTTGTCTGTCTAGTCTTGTCTGTCTAGTCTTGTCTGTCTAGTCTTGTCTGTCTAGTCTTGTCTGTCTAGTCTTGTCTGTCTAGTCTTGTCTGTCTGGTCTTGTCTGTCTAGTCTTGTCTGTCTAGTCTTGTCTGTCTAGTCTTGTCTGTCTAGTCTTGTCTGTCTAGTCTTGTCTGTCTAGTCTTGTCTGTCTAGTCTTGTCTGTCTAGTCTTGTCTGTCTAGTCTTGTCTGTCTAGTCTTGTCTGTCTAGTCTTGTCTGTCTAGTCTTGTCTGTCTAGTCTTGTCTGTCTAGTCTTGTCTGTCTAGTCTTGTCTGTCTAGTCTTGTCTGTCTAGTCTTGTCTGTCTAGTCTTGTCTGTCTAGTCTTGTCTGTCTAGTCTTGTCTGTCTAGTCTTGTCTGTCTAGTCTTGTCTGTCTAGTCTTGTCTGTCTAGTCTTGTCTGTCTAGTCTTGTCTGTCTAGTCTTGTCTGTCTAGTCTTGTCTGTCTAGTCTTGTCTGTCTAGTCTTATCTGTCTAGTCTTGTCTCTCTAGTTTTGTCTGTCTAGTCTTGTCTGTCTAGTCTTGTCTGTCTAGTCTTGTCTGTCTAGTCTTGTCTGTCTAGTCTTGTCTGTCTAGTCTTGTCTGTCTAGTCTTGTCTGTCTAGTCTTGTCTGTCTAGTCTTGTCTGTCTAGTCTTGTCTGTCTAGTCTTGTCTGTCTAGTCTTGTCTGTCTAGTCTTCTCTGTCTAGTCTTGTCTGTCTAGTCTTGTCTGTCTAGTCTTGTCTGTCTAGTCTTGTCTGTCTAGTCTTGTCTGTCTAGTCTTGTCTGTCTAGTCTTGTCTGTCTACTCTTGTCTGTCTAGTCTTGTCTGTCTAGTCTTGTCTGTCTAGTCTTGTCTGTCTAGTCTTGTCTGTCTAGTCTTGTCTGTCTAGTCTTGTCTGTCTAGTCTTGTCTGTCTAGTCTTGTCTGTCTAGTCTTGTCTGTCTAGTCTTGTCTGTCTAGTCTTGTCTGTCTAGTCTTGTCTGTCTAGTCTTGTCTGTCTAGTCTTGTCTGTCTAGTCTTGTCTGTCTAGTCTTGTCTGTCTAGTCTTGTCTGTCTAGTCTTGTCTGTCTAGTCTTGTCTGTCTAGTCTTGTCTGTCTAGTCTTGTCTGTCTAGTCTTGTCTGTCTAGTCTTGTCTGTCTAGTCTTGTCTGTCTAGTCTTGTCTGTCTAGTCTTGTCTGTCTAGTCTTGTCTGTCTAGTCTTGTCTGTCTAGTCTTGTCTGTCTAGTCTTGTCTGTCTTGTCTGTCTAGTCTTGTGTGTCTAATCTTGTCTGTCTAGTCTTGTCTGTCTAGTCTTGTCTGTCTAGTCTTGTCTGTCTAGTCTTGTCTGTCTAGTCTTGTCTGTCTAGTCTTGTCTGTCTAGTCTTGTCTGTCTAGTCTTGTCCGTCTAGTCTTGTCTGTCTAGTCTTGTCCGTCTAGTCTTGTCTGTCTAGTCTTGTCTGTCTAGTCTTGTCTGTCTAGTCTTGTCTGTCTAGTCTTGTCTGTCTAGTCTTGTCTGTCTAGTCTTGTCTGTCTAGTCTTGTCTGTCTAGTCTTGTCTGTCTAGTCTTGTCTGTCTAGTCTTGTCTGTCTAGTCTTGTCTGTCTAGTCTTGTCTGTCTAGTCTTGTCTGTCTAGTCTTGTCTGTCTAGTCTTGTCTGTCTAGTCTTGTCTGTCTAGTCTTGTCTGTCTAGTCTTGTCTGTCTAGTCTTGTCTGTCTAGTCTTGTCTGTCTAGTCTTGTCTGTCTAGTCTTGTCTGTCTAGTCTTGTCTGTCTAGTCTTGTCTGTCTAGTCTTGTCTGTCTAGTCTTGTCTGTCTAGTCTTGTCTGTCTAGTCTTGTCTGTCTAGTCTTGTCTGTCTAGTCTTGTCTGTCTAGTCTTGTCTGTCTAGTCTTGTCTGTCTAGTCTTGTCTGTCTAGTCTTGTCTGTCTAGTCTTGTCTGTCTAGTCTTGTCTGTCTAGTCTTGTCTGTCTAGTCTTGTCTGTCTAGTCTTGTCTGTCTAGTCTTGTCTGTCTAGTCTTGTCTGTCTAGTCTTGTCTGTCTAGTCTTGTCTGTCTAGTCTTGTCTGTCTAGTCTTGTCTGTCTAGTCTTGTCTGTCTAGTCTTGTCTGTCTAGTCTTGTCTGTCTAGTCTTGTCTGTCTAGTCTTGTCTGTCTAGTCTTGTCTGTCTAGTCTTGTCTGTCTAGTCTTGTCTGTCTAGTCTTGTCTGTCTAGTCTTGTCTGTCTAGTCTTGTCTGTCTAGTCTTGTCTGTCTAGTCTTGTCTGTCTAGTCTTGTCTGTCTAGTCTTGTCTGTCTAGTCTTGTCTGTCTAGTCTTGTCTGTCTAGTCTTGTCTGTCTAGTCTTGTCTGTCTAGTCTTGTCTGTCTAGTCTTGTCTGTCTAGTCTTGTCTGTCTAGTCTTGTCTGTCTAGTCTTGTCTGTCTAGTCTTGTCTGTCTAGTCTTGTCT